>RHDR01000109.1:0-62476 GCA_009806295.1 Davidsoniella neocaledoniae | reverse complement strand
GCAACGGGCTCCTCAACGACAGGCTCGGCCTCAGCGGCGGGGCTTCTTCAACAACTAGTGTCTCCTCAACGGTGGGTTCTTCAGCCTTGACTTCCTCGACAATAGGCTCCTCAGCAGCGGAAATTTCCTCGACGACGGGCTCGGCCTCAACAACGGGAGTCTCTTCAACAGCAGGCTCTTCAACGGCGGGCTCTTCTACGGCAGGAGTCTCCTCGACCACGGGCTCGGCCTCGGCAACAGGCTCCTCGACAGCAGGAGTCTCCTCCTTGGTTTCGAGAGGCACCTCGGCAGCAAGGGCGGCAGCAGATGTCTCAGGGGCGGCTGATGATATCACGACATCGGAAGCGGTAATAATCTCGGTAGGTTCGGAGGCAGGAGTAGCAGGCTGCTCCTCTTCAGCCTCCTCAGCCTCAGGCTCCTCGGTGGCGTTGGCGGCAGCGTTCTTCTTCTTCTTGTTCTTCTTCTTGTTCTTCTTCTTCTTGGGCTTAGCGGCATCAGCAGTAGAGATTATGTAGTTGTTTGTGGCACCGGAGCCGTCAGTCTCCTGTAGGGCTGAAGGGTCAAGAACCCACTCGCCGTCGACGAAGAACTAATAAGATTCATGTTAGACAAAAGTACAGAGCATTTGCGGGTGATATGTGTGTGGTGTATATGAATCAGGTAGTGACATAAAGCAAGGAGGTGGGATGATGTTCTTTTGGTCGGTTCCGTATAATCCATGATTGGCCCTTATTTCATAGTAGAGCTTATTCGGTTAAATCAGGTATGATCAGAAGCATATTCGTCCCGGGCTCGTCAAATGTTAGGTATGCAATAAGGTTTAGTTGCTGGTGGGGTTAAGATATGTACGATGTGCTAGACGACGATCGATAGACAGTCTTATTGGAGCAGGTATTGGAGCAATACGTCCACCCTGACGCAGTTCCATGCCTAGGCAGGGGTTCGATGAGAGAAGTGTGGTATGGATGGCAGGTGGTGATAAGGATTGCCGATAGCGATTATGACGTGTAGGGCGAGGGTGATGTGTTTTTTTTGTGAAAGCCATGTCGAGCATATTTTACAGGCCACCAGAGCAGTTCGAGCTTCTAGAGTCGAATAGACAGAGCGCAAGGGGTGCTCAGTCACGCATGTTGCACTGAAAGAGGTGTACCAAGATCAGATGTCGAAATGTCTTGCAAGTACTTGAGATATGAAATTGCTAGGCCTTCGAGATTTGCGCCTGTGTCCAAGGGTAGTGGTATAGGGATTCTGGCGGGGTTTGGAAACACAGAGGAGGGGATGATATGGATATTTACGGTGTAGATATACACATACCTTGTAGAAAACCTTCTCCTCACTATCGGGAAGGGTCACAGTCTTCTCAAAAACATCGCCAACCTTCTCCAGCTTCTCGGTCTTCTCCCAGTTATCGAACGAACCGGAGACGATGACCTCGCCGGCGGGCTGGGTCCTGTTGGTAGCAATGGTTAGTCTATGGGCAGATCAAAGGGCGGATGTCGAACAGCTGCGACGGAACTGGCTACACAAGAATCCACGACGGTCTCAGTACACGATGTACTAATTTCGCGGGACCAGTGTCAGGGCTCGTGTGCGAGGGTATGGATCTTCGGCCCGGTTGCGAGCACAGAGAAGCGAGCGCACTATTACTTGCTGGCTGTTGCCAGGAGATGCATATGCTGTCCTCGCCTGTGTAGACGGCCGAACGCCATGGCATCTCCAGGCAGATTCGTCTATAGAGGCGGGAGTGGCAACGTACCATGTGAATTTGTGAGCGCCCATGTTTTCAGAGCAACTTTGAGATATCAAGACAGAACTTTCGACGACTAACTGTGATGACGATGTAGTGAATTCCGCGGTATTTCAGCAGGAAGACGCACGCTAGATCTCAGCGAAGATATTGAGTGGGATATGGGTTGAAAAGTTGTGGAAGTGAGAGTGTTTGTTGGCAGAGACGAGGTGGCCGGAGAAGATAAAGGGCTGGAAAAAAAAGCGGCTGAAAAAAAAATAGTACGATAACAAGCGTAGCAAAACACTGTCACCGGCCAACCAGGAAAACTAGTAATAATAGCGGTAGGTGTGGCCAAAAAGGTAAGCAAGAGATAGGACGGGATATGGCGTTATCTCCAAGGCAGACCACGACAGTCTAAGAGTGATTTCTTGACTTTTTTCTTTTTGCTAAGCTAAAGACAAAAAGGACAGAAAAGAGAAATCTTGAATAACAAGTGAGAAAGAAAAAGGAAGAAGAGAAAGATGAGCGGGCGAGGGAACGGGAGAGGAGGTGGAAGAAAAAGGACAGGGAAAATTCTTTTTACGTGGGACTGCAATTAACCATCACTTGTTTATGCTTCTACATACTATTCTTTCTACTTCTTTGGCTTGCCTGTGCTTCCTTCAGCCGCCCGTCCCGTGTATTGGCAATTGATAGAGCCTACTAGGCGCTGTAGTGGCCGGTGGATAGGTGGATTATAGCGGCGGCGGGCTAATTGACTATCTGTAATTACAGAACCTGTGCCGCTTGACCTTACGGCTTAGTGATAATGAGCCACAAGGGATTAACAGCAGAAACAACAAAAATAAAAACAAAAAGGTATCGATATCTGCCTGGTACGTCACTGGTACCTCTGCTCAAATTTTGCCGTGCTTTTTAGAGGGGTTCAAGGGAGGGGCAGATGCCCTATAAACAGCCTGCGATAGGCCCCCAGACGCCTAGGGCCGCTATAGTATGCATGTACTAATTACCCGCATCTTCAGAAGCCAGCCAAATGCCAGCCTTTTCTTTTTTTCTCCGTTGATCTTGATGCTGCGTTGCATAAACCACAGTCAAAGCTCTTGGCCGATATGAACCGCGGGTTCTACTAAGCAAGCATATCACCATTTTTTGCATTTTCTTGCTTTGTTGCCTGTGAGCTGGCCTCTATATATAGACAACTCACTCCAGTCTCCCAAAAGGAGCGTTAATCAGCTAAAGCCAGCTGTTGTTAGCACTGCACTAAGGGACTGCGTGTGGTCTCTTGTCTTCTGTCCACGTATACAACATACATACAAAGCAATACATAGATAGACGCCGATAGATAGCAGATTGCAGTTTACAGATAAATTCCCACCCATCTCAATCATTTCCCTCCCCGGAGATGCGGTGTGTCTCCCCTCCCAACAGCCTACTATCAGGTCTCACTTATTGGCTGCGCACCCATCCACGTTGTAAATACATAATACATTCCCGCCCATATCGTCACAGGCTAGAATCTAGAATTGCAACAAGAGCTGATTGTTCAATATAGCAGCAGCTCAACCCATGCCCATTCCATTATATTCCGTCATCACACTCCATCATCGTCCGGCTTTCCATCTCTTCCCTCGCTCGCAAACGCTCAACCCCTTCGTAGTCTTCGTGAGCCTGTTCCAACACCAGCAAAGGTCTTATATGGGCTAGCTAGCTTGTTTTTGATATGGCTGATTCGACTCCCAGCCTCGTTTCCCGGAACAAATAGTTGTTTTGCCTACAAATATATGCAAATATACAAAAAGAAAGCCTTCTGTATCACCATCAGACAATCATTGGCTTGCGCCAGTCAACTAGGGAGAGGGGCCTGGTGATGTCTTGAGTTCCCCTCATTGATGCGCATTCCCCTCTCTTTGGCGCCCAGGCCAGCCTCTAAACTAGTGCTTCTCGCGGGGTCTTTGCGCCCACATCGTAGGATAGGCACCGTAATCAGAGTCCGGGCTTGCTTCGCTCTCTACATAGTACAACTTTGCTCCCTTGCTGTTGTAGTGTTTCTGTGTTCTTGCGTCTCCTTCTACAAGCCGCTGTTCCTCTGATCCTCTAGTTTTTGTGCTGTTCAATGCATATAAATATACATGCACAACTACGTATAGCATACTACATGTAATATAGTATGTGAAAGACCTTTGTTTTGCCGCTGCTTAAACCACCACCTATTCCGGCGCATGTTGGATCCCATCCAAAAGAACAGACTAAAAATTTGCTAGGGCCCGTAGGATGGCTATGATGCTTTTACCAGGACAAGCCTTGTCTATCCCGACCACCTAAATTTGAGTGTTCTCGCAAGTTTTTTTTCTCATTTTATCTTCAAGATTCTTTCCCAGTCCTACTTTTGTATGCCTATTCGCTCACCGCCGCCTCTTTTTTTCTTGTAATTTTGCAGGGTTACAATGAGCTTGTCTTGTAAGAATGGAAACGAAAAGTTTGTGCTTTTCATAAATTTATTTTCTACCTTGACAAGGGCGTATAATCCCTACTTTATCACATGTAACAATATGTCAACGCGGGGATGACCCAGAACTTCATCCACCTTTGTGCTTATACTAAGATGTGCAATTATGACTATGACGAATTAAGCAATTGTGTACATATATGTAGTTATATATTCAAAATATTGCATAGATGAAGGAGTCATTTCCTATAAAATAAATCACAACTTCAAATATTACTAAGATGGTTGTATATAAAGAAACATGCTAGAAATTTACCAAGTAGCGCATTTTATGTTACAGTCTATACTATCCATGTACTTTTATCCCATCGCGATACATAGTCTCTCATATTTTGATCGTTGTTTATGATGGCTTATATTCATTCTTGGGTGATAAGCAAGTCCCATGTCAACCTACAATATATACAACTTGGTAAACTCAATGATCAGATACAAAATTCCACTGGAACCGACGGGCCTTCTTTAGCATAATATTTTCTTTGTATCAACCGAATGTTGCTGAGACGATCCCTTCGCCTCGTTTATATTCACAAGTTCCACCATGGTGTATGTACATATGCAAGCCTTGTTCCTCTATATGTACATGCATTATTTTGTGGCATGTCCTTTGCAACCTTTATGTTGATCTATCTCTTTGCTCACTCGCGTTAGTTTGGATGACTAAACCATATTCCTATCAGATGATACATATACCCAAGTTCCATACTACTTCGGAGGGCCAGAACTGGAAACTATGACGCTATACATCTAAACCATGGTTTGTTTCTAACCGATGATTTATTTGACTCAACGATGCCTCCGTAGCATTACTTTTTGACCCATCCAAGCTAATGGCTTTTCAAGGCATATGCACGCGACTCTTCTCGTACACTTTTCTACTCCTGAGCATCTTCACTTTCATAGCCGAGTATGTAACTAGTTTAAAAGAGTCTATTCGCTATTTTAGTGTATTAGCACTCCGCTTTATCCTCGATGTATATTAAACATAGTGATTTTATAATCTAAGATTAGTGACATGTTGTGTATAGTTAAGAACATATGAGTAAGATATTCATATTGATGATGCATGTTCAATTAGAGTATGTACATCATTTTACTTTTTTTTGCTATTCAGTTAACCCTATGGAATAATAGCAAAAAAATCAATGTCGAAGCTATTAGCTTCAAACGATATACAAACAGAGAAGCAAGCACATTGTCCGATTATTGAATTATAATAAGTATACTTACATTTGTATATTTTCTTTTGTATGCCATATGCATCGTAGCTTGGGATAGATATTAGTCGTTGATTCTGCGCTCTCACCGCCTTTGAGCGCCACATATTTACGCCACGTTGGAGAGTGTAAAGCGGCTTGAATGTTTGAGGGAGACAAAGAAACAGAAATCTTCATAACATGAGGCCGTCTTTGATGAATACAAGTGAGATAATAATACATTGAGTTTCTACATGCCACTATCATGATATATAGCTAGAATTCTACATATAAATTCAATTATCATCTGCAATCATCATGATGCTTAAGTTCCTAGGTGGGTCTATGCCAATTGTAGTCAAATTCAGCCACACCTAATCAAGGCTGAACAGGGCCCCTCAAATTTTTTTGATATGGCAGAAAAAAAAAGTTCAAGCTCTATCGCAAAAAATTGTACAGCGACTAACACTAATCAACGATTTGTACAGGCCTCAACAAACCCCATCAACACTTGGGCCTACCCAATTGCTTCCCTATACAAGTTGATACAATGGCTGACGGCAGCATTGATTCTTCTCTTACATCAACATCACAAACTTTGACACTGCCTCCCACCACCATGGCCAACCAATCCAGTCCTGCGTATCAGGCTTTCCTGGAGTCTCTTCAGCGCGACAACCGCCACAGCTTCCTACGCCCGAATTCATCTATACCGACTTCCTCTTTGCAATTCGTCAAGGATACTCTCGACAAGTTTGCTGGGAAGGTTAGCGATGAGCAGCATGCCATCATCCGTGATCTTAACAAGAAACGCAAACGATCCGATGCTCCTGTCGCCAAGAGTGAGGCCCTTAAGCTTCGCAAGATCCACATAGACGGTCTCGAGACGAACCAGATCTGGCAACAAGCACAGAAGATAATATCTAGCACTCTAGATTACTCGCAGGATGTTATCCGCGAGCTGGAGGAGAAGAATGAAATCGTTGTTGGCTCCAACCGTGGCAGCGATTCTGATGCTGAGATGGAGGGCTCAGATCTAGAGGAGTACTACAGCGGGGAAGACGAGGATGCTGAAGACAGCGACGAAGAGTCTATCTCTGAAGGCGAGTACGATGAGACCGAGTTTACGGGAATTGATGATGAGGCTGGCGATTTAGAAGAGGACCAGGAGATGGCAAAGGAGGGAGAGGAAGACAATGACGAAGAAGAGGAAGACGACGTTGATGGTGGCGAGTACACCGAAGATCCGTTTGGCCTCAATGATGGCTTCTTCAACATTGACGAGTTCAACAGACAAACACAAATGCTCGAAGAACAAGATGCTCGGGGTGATCCATACGCAGACTATGTCAGCGACGAGGAAGAGATCGATTGGAATGCCGACCCACTCGCTCAGCCTACCAAGTCTACGAAGTCTAAGCATACCAAGGAGCTCGACGAAAACGAAGATGACAATGATGAAGAAGGTGGCCCTACCTTTGGCAACGTCGACCTTTTCGCTCCTGATGGTGCTAGCGAGGATGGCATGTCCGACAACGACGACGATGACCAGCTTGAAGAAACAGACTTCAACGCCAACAACATCTACTTCAAAGACTACTTTGCCGCTCCTCAAAAGAAGAGAGATCCTAACACTAAGCCCAGACAACAAAAACCCAAGAAGATTGAAGACGCTGATGTCGACCGTGCCATGAATGATGTGCGCCGCGATCTTTTCGATGATCTCTCAGAAAACTCAGAGGATGAAGATGCCCTATCTGATGCGTCGGCGGGTGATCCCAAGTCTCGCCGCTCTGCCCACGAACGCAGACAACAGAAGCTAGCCGAGGAGATCCGGAAGCTTGAAGCTGCCGCGGTCGAGAAACGCCAGTGGACACTGTCTGGTGAAGCTGCTGCTGCCGATCGCCCTGCCAACTCTCTACTACAGGAGGATCTCGACTTCGAGTACGTTGGTAAGCCCGTACCCATGATCACACCCGAAGTTACTGAGGGCATTGAGGAGATGATCAAGCGCCGTATTCTGGCCAGAGAATTCGACGAAGTTCTCCGCCGTCGGCCAGATACTGGTCCTACCGACTCACGCCGTGGTCTTGTCGAGATTGACGACACCAAGAGTAAGAAGGGTCTTGCCGAGATCTACGAGGAAGAGCACATCAAGAACGCCAACCCCGATACCTATGTCAGCCAATCTGACGAGAAGCTCCAACGTGAAGAGAAGGAAGTCAAAGCCATGTGGAAGTCCGTCAGCGCCAAACTGGATGCTCTCAGCAGCTGGCACTACAAGCCCAAGCCCGTCGAGGCTGCCCTCACCGTCGTATCCGACGTGGCCACCGTGGCCATGGAAGATGCCATTCCCACCACCGCCCAAGGCGTCACCCAAGACTCCAGTCTCGCCCCTCAAGAGCTCTACAAGTCGACGGCTGCCAAGGGTGAAGTCATCACCAAGGCCGGCCTACCCATGGCCCGCCAGGAACTGTCGCGTGACGATAGGCAACGTATGCGTCGTCGGGAGAAGGAGCGCAGAAGTAAGCAGGATGGCGCCGAGGACGATGCTCGCATGTCCAAGAAGGCGAAGATGCAGAAGGATACTATCGCAGATCTACGTAAGGGTGGTGTTAAGGTTGTCAACCGTAAGGGCGAGGTCGTCGATGTGGATGGCAACAAAATCAAGGCTACCAAAGCGATGTCCTCCGGCAACTTTAAGCTGTAAGAATGACTTCGACTTCTTTTCTTATTATATCTTGCTACACTGTCTTGTTGTATTTATCGGCCACGTACATGGCTTCTTTTCTTCATTTTTTTTCGGTCGTCATCGTTCTTACGGGTTATCAGGAGTCGGCGCTTGAAATTATCTCTTTTCTTTTTTCTCTTTGTAATCTTCTCTCTATTATACTGGCATATCTTCGGTAGAACAAAAATGTTAATTGCATCGTACCTTTTTTCACGTAATCCTCTCATAACAGTAATTCGAAATGTTTGAGTGAGATTCAATTATGAGCGAATTCAACATAAAGCATAAGTAACCAATAATGCATTAACACGTGAAGAAGAATGTAACAAAGTAACAAAAACTCCTGACTATCTGATCAGTAGACAATATATTGCCTCTACTGTCTTTTGGTGGATTGAACCCCAAGGGCCAACTACACAAGCTACCAAGGAGCTATGAATATTCCAATGGCATATAGTTTTACATACCATGATAGCATGAATAACAGATCAAGAAGCCTCCTCGGTAGGCTCTTCCGTACGAGCTCTCTTCTCTTCTAGAGGCTCGGCCAGTAGGTCTTCGGCCTTACGCTTGCTACCTAGAGTAATAGTAACATCATCGGTAGGGGCAGCGGTTGTGACAGTGACAGCCTCGGTAGGCTTCTCCTTTTTGCGAACGAGGCCGGATACATCGCGTGCGGACTTCTTGGCCTCGTTGATACGGCTCTGGGTTTCGGCAGCAGAAGAACCTAAAGCGGCGCTCAGGATACCACCAAGAGGATTAGCGGCCAAGGCCACGTTCAAATCAACAGGAGGACCGCGAAGATCGATCAGCTATAGTTGGGAATACGTGTTAATTATTGGGCCATGGATGCATTTCATTTATCTGATGATGGTGGGAGAGGATTCTACTTACTCTTTGTTCCATATCGGCAATTATCTCTTGAACATCAGTTATTTGACTTCTAGTCGCTTCGTTCTCTTCAGGTGATGCCATGGTAGCAAGCTCGACCTCCTTGTTTTGGAGCTTGAGTTTAGTGCTCTTTAGAGCTGCCTCTAGCTCCTTGACGGCCTCATCGCGTAGACCTTGATCGATCTGTTGCGCAGCCTCGGTTTTCTCTTCGCCATCTTCACCAGTTGTAGTTGTGATTGATGCAAACTCTAGTGCTAAAGATAGCTTAAAGTGGGCTTCAGCGATGATTTCTGACTCCTCGGGGTAGAGCTGCTTCTTGTACTTGAGCGATTCACGAGCATCGACGATGGCGTTAGTGTATCTTTCGTTCTCGAGGGAGATCTCGCCCAGAAGGTCGTGGACATCCGCAAGGCGTTCTTTGACGTGCTTGATCAAAGGATTGTCTAATTTCTCTTCAATTGAAGCGGCCTCTTCGCCATTGGACTTGGCCGCTTCCTCCTCGAGCAGAGCTAATCTGCGATCGAACAGCACTCTCGAGAGCTCTAGGGTCTCGTAGGCAACGGCAAGGTCGTCATCTTCATCTTCCTCCTCGTCGTTTCCGTCTGCATCCTCTGCATTATCCTCATCGGAATCTTCAAAGTTTTCGTCGCCGGTGAATTGGAACAGGGGCTTCTTCGAGTCGAGCAGCTCTTGGTCAGCCTTGTTAGAGAGTTCACCAAGCTTTTGATCGCTGGATCCGCTTCCATTGAGTAGACCACCTTCTTTGCGCGAAGATGAAGAGGCAGCAGGAGCTTCCTTGACAGGCTTCTTCTCGGGTGCCTTTCCACCAAGAACATCACTCTTCTCCTGGCCAAGACGGAAGACTGTGCGGCCGTAGAGGAACAAGATATCGGCGTTCTCTGGGTTTAGTTCGCCGTTTTGCTCATCTTGTAGCTCAGCGGCCTTTCCGTATACCTCAGCAGCAGCTTCAAAATTCTTCTGAGCATACAAAGCTGCGGCCTTAGCGCAAAGGTCAGCAAGAGTGACCTTTTGCGACAGAGGATCTTCATCTTTGGATTCGACTTCGGTAGCAGCGATGGAAGTGGCGACTTCCTCAGGCTTTGCGTCTGTGACGATAGGTTCAGCAGGAGCCTCGACGGGCGCAACAGCATCCGCGGTTTCGTTTAGGTCGGACATCGTCAGTGTAAGTGAAGTCGAGTTTGAAATGCGATGGTGTAATAATTCAAGGGTTGGATATAGCGTATGACTTGATGCAAAGAAAAAAAAAAAAAGGGATTTTAGGTTGGATTTCTCGATGATACTAAGACATTTATTTGGTGGCACAATTTTATGGTCGCAAGATCAAAAGCGGCAGTTACTTTTTTTGTTGCTTTCCGTTCTAAGTAATTGCTCTATTTTGCGAACATAGCGGCTACTAACAGTTGTAATTGTAGTAATGACGCGGTGCTTATACGCGTTTAAAGTGGTACATAGTACATAGAAAAGTATACTGTGTCGATTAACAGTTTATCGAAGTACATTGCACAGTACGCCATCTCTTCATGACTGCCGTATACTCATAGAATATTGTGGGGCGTTGCACATTGTCCGAGATACAGCATAGGGTTAGTTGTAAAGCGCATGGAAAGCGTATAGTTATATTATAATACATTGTTATAATCGAATGATCAAAGCTGTAGTGGCTGTCCCTGATTTCGAGGACTAGCTGCACCCTTTAGATGCGCTGATGAGTCTTTGAATAAGCTCTGCCAGATGAATGCCTCACTTAGGAGCACTTCGATGTCCTTTTCTGTCCAATTTTTTGTTGGCAGACTTTGAAGAAACATCATGATTTCTTGAAAGTCCATCTTTAGTAAATTGCCTGACCATTTGATCAAAAAGGCAGCACACACATATAGATGAAATTCGGAAAAACCTTGTTCTTCGGCCTGTATATAGAATTAGTGTCAGTCTGTGAGGTGAAGATTAGATACTGTGGCATAGAATACTTACAAGATATGTATCCCACATTCTAATGGTGTTTTTGACACTGATTTCACGCATCAGTAGACAGTTCATCCACCGAAAACTGAATTGAATGAACTCGACATGCTCTGATTGCAAATGTTTGGCTAGTTTATCGTCGATTCTGGCTGTCAAATCGCGGAGGGATGCGACCTGCCTTTGAATACCGGGTTGAGCTACAATGTAATGATCTTGGATCCCATCTAGAAGTTTGGTTAAGCACCAAAACGAGTCTGCTTCTACAGCATCTAGAACCGCTGTTGGAAGCTGACCAGGGTCCATGCCACTTTCAATGTCTGGATCGCCAATGTATACACCAAGAAAAACCTCGAAGAAAGGTGTTACAAGATCGTTAATGCCTTGAACATAACCACTGGCAGGATGCCGCACTGCCCAAACATAGAGAATGCGCTCAAGAGACCGTTTTGTAGCCTCGTAGCTATAGAGTTCAATATGCGGGTTTGTACGAGGAACATCGATACTGATTTGATGCCATATCGCCTCATCTAGTCCTCTGGCGCGACCAGGGCCTGCTGCTGTCGACTGTGATCCTCTGTCGAAGGCTTGCTTAACACCATCGAGATATTCTTTGCGCTTGCGTTCCAATGTGGCTACGCGACGTTCTCCATTCGTGGGCAGATATCCAAGTAGAAGTTGCCAGGTCATAGCTCGGACTTCTTCAGGAACACCGGACCATGCTAGTTCTCGTAGCTCAGTCAATGGAATAGAAGTGGCCTGAAGCAATTTTTTGAATTTATTAATTCGGGTGATTCGAGAATTGATGGTTTCTAGTTCTATTGCAGTTGAATTGCTTGATGTAGCGGGATAATTGATGAGATGCAGGGCATTTGCAGGGTCTACAAGAAGACTTATTAGTATGTATATATTCAAGAAGTGATTAACATTACCATAACTTACCTCGAATAATTTCTTTGTACTGTGGTCTCAATATCTTCCCCTCAGTCTTCTTTGGCATTGGATATGTCACACTCGGTCTCTCGATAGCAATGTCTGCGCTATCAGAGAATCGCCTATCACGATCGTCGGCATCTTCGAGATTATCAGAGGCTATAGCAGTCGCATTTTGGTGTGTGGCGCCACGCTCTTGAGCAACGCGCCGGGTTCTACGCTGCATACTCGATAGACTTGGGAGGCCAAAATTATCGCCATCGTCGTCATCATAGCCAATGATATCGTCAGCATCTGCCTTCCAGTCGTCATTTGTTGTGGACAGAAAGTTGATATAGTTCTTGAATGGTGGAGTTTTCGAGCCGTCAGAGCGGCGAGTGATGGAGAAGGATCATTGCTTCGCATCCGAGTCATTGGATTGGCGGAAGGTGGCGTTTTAGGTCGGCTAGATGAAGAGCTGGATATATTGCTGGCAAGAGAAGTTAGGTGAGATTGGACTCGACTCCATGAAGTTCTTCGAAGTCTTACATTTGATCAAGCTTGAGCATATCGGCGTGGGAATATGCAGCGCCAATGACCTTGCCGGGTTCATGAACGCTCTTCTTGGGTGGCTTCCAAAATGCCGACACTGGCGAACTATGTCGTGGGTGCGATTTGTTAGTTGGTGTTGTGTTGTTGTATTGCGATAACTAGTGAATTGGCGCCTACTTACTCGGATCGGTCTGACCGAGAACAGAAAACAGTCAGCTGTTGTGCTGGTCAAAGTTCACGTGTTCATAACATGTATACATACCGACTTGGACCATTTCCTAGATAGCAATAAGTCAGAATATTGTTTAAGTTTTCATCTGTCGCAAACCGAGCTATCACAGCACATGGTGACGGAGATGGTGATGGCGATGGCGATGGCGGGGCGCTTCTCACTATAGTGGAAGACGCATTAGGGAGGGTGATCATGCATACCTGTTGATGCGACTGCTTCTTGCTGCCGCTACTGGAAGAAGAAAACATGGTTGAGGAAGACTGGATAGTGCCAGTCACATATTCTCCTCGAGTGGTCGATTTGCTGCGAGGCCCTAAGGGGAAGCTTGATAAGTTCAAACAAAGCAAATAAAATGCTGAAACTGGAGACGACCAGGGAAGAATGCCAATGCAGGGACGTGAAATCGATCGGTGGATGGTCGTCTGTCGTCGGTCTCCCCAAGTTATTATTTTCAAGCCTGAGCGACGACCAAGCTTGACCCCAGCCAAAGAGTTAGTGTTCTTATGCCTGTAACTTATGGGCCTTGCTGTATGGTAGAGTCGCTAAGCAGAGCAGCTACAGCTTAGTTCAAGCGCTGGTATTTGTACACTGTGGCGCATGGCCATGGAAAGCCACATTCAATTTGTGGCGGGCCGTCTTAACGCTTGCGTGCATAACGAGCGGATAACAGGCTTTGTACTGGCAATGGGAAACCAGCTGAAAACGGAATTCAGATCTCGATTGATGTGCGCGCTGAAATCTGGCTTTGCTTCAGACTCTCGTGCTCATCGCATTTTAAAGCTTTGCGCCCTCTACCAGCACTTATAAGTTAGAGAACCGACTTTGTATTCCGGTCTTTGGGTTAAATCTGCAAGCCGGATGTGGGTCCAGTCCAGAGGCCCTGGCCAATCAAAAGTCACATGATAGTAGGTGAAAGGCGACCGCTCCAGTTTTCTACAATGGTCTGCGCAGAATCGCAAGACGAGCTTTCTTCCGGCACAATTTCGAGGCTTTATAATTCAAACCGACCAATTTCCACACGTCGACATCCATCAATTGAGGCCTTTTTTCATCGCGAGGCTTGTGTTCACGACTTGCTGTCTGACTAAAATTCTTTGCTTATTTTCCCTGACTAGCTCTTGTATTCCTGTTTTATCCGCGCTCCCCTGACCCTTTCATAGTATAGCCCGTGGTAGTTGTGCTAGCTAGATAGATCCGATTAACATCATCAAAACCACCAAGATGGCTGACCAGGACAGCTTCGAGGACGATCTTTTCGCCGACCTGTATGTTTATCATCAAAATATATAACCATATTGTACCCTATTAATGACCCGCATTTTAGCTACACTGACGATGATGCTGGCAAGGCCGCAGCTCCTGTGATGCGACAAGAATTCAAGCCAGTCGAGCCTTCGACCACTGCGCAAGAGACACAGCCAACCCATACCCACCTAGAGCTGGTTCCTCAACTAGAGACTGATGGACAAGATGAGGAGTACGAAGAAGAGGAAGATGATGATATCGATATCAACCTGGGAGCTAGCGGTACGCCTTCTGCCATGCCTCAGTACAACGATCGCGCAAGCACCCCATCAATGTCGGTTCAGGGCGGTAACAAGGCTGCCCTATTAAACAAGGAAGATGGGTAAGTATTGAACCTGATTTACTAGTGATAGTCTTGTATGTCGATAAACATGATATAGTCTGTAATCATGCTGTGGACTAGTCACCGCTTGCAATAGCCAACTAATCTCCAGGGCCAAACCGAACTAAACGCACGAAAATTCAAAACGTATACTTTATGCCGAATCGACTTGAAGGTCTAAAGTCAACCGACATACTACGACGCCACCAACGTTGTATTACTTGCGAATTCCGGATGCTTCGAAGTCGCGCCACTTCTTTTTTTTTTTCTCAAATCGATTGCTGGGATATCTTTGAAGAGGGGAGGACAGGACTGGGAAGGTACCTGAGATGAGATGAAGACTATGCTCTCTTGAATGAATCCGTCACGCAGGCTCATGTTGTGCTGCACTGAAGAGTAGCATACACTATCTTTTAGAAGTTGATTTTTCAGAAAAAGAAAGAAAAAGTGGTGGTAGGGCAAGGTTCATGGCAAGCATATTGGGAGTTGGAAAAGTGCGCATCGGTCAGTTGTTGTGTAAACGCCACGCATCATGGCTAGTCTTGAGATCAGAACAGCAGACAGAACAAAACAGATGTCATAGCCAAAGCAGATGTTAGCTACGAGATCGAGAGTCAGACGACATTCATATATTCAGGCCTCGCGCATGCCATTATGTTGTCGTGTCGAGCCTAAGTTTAAGCGATTACATCATCTAGGGCCTTGTCCCTTGACACTTCTGTACTCTTTTCTTTCCCGGAGAGCATCTCATGATAACAAAGATATCCTAACATGGCCACGTTACCTATGCCATGGCTATTCGTATCTTGAAGTTCTTCCCTTGTTGTCTAAGCTAAGATCACACGCCACATGAACAGTCAAAGGCTCTTGTTGATATACGTGGAAACAGCCCAACTGGTGCAATTCTTGGCATAACACGCTAAGATCTGTAGTTTCATATGTTTGCTCCACCACTAGTCACTTGGTGATGGATAGTCAAGAGCTATATATGATAAACTCAGTTGGGATGTTTTACATGCAAAAAAGAGCACCATTAACAGAAGCATATAATCTCTGTCTGTTTTGTGGCGTTTGTTCTTGGTTAATCGTAGATGCGTTGGCCACAATTCCACGATGCCGATGCTTGCCCCTTTACTCCCATTCTTTCAACGTGTGTGACACGAGAATCACCCCTCATCTGTTATCATTGGTGATATTAGACACGGCGCCACTGAATTCTGGAGTTACCTAACCCATTCTGTTCATGTATCAGCAAACAAGACTATCATAAGACATTTAAGATACCATCGACAAATAACACGGTTTACTAATATATATTGTTGGTGTAGAAAAATGTTCATCGGTGGCTTAAACTGGGAAACAACAGATGGTATGCGCGACCACTTTCTAAGTTTTGTATACATGTAAACTAACTATTGCAGAAACCTTGCGGGACTATTTCTCCCAGTTCGGAGAGGTTCTAGAATGCACCGTCATGCGCGACAACAACACTGGCCGGTCTCGCGGCTTTGGCTTCCTGACATTCAAGGATGCCAGAACGGTGAATATCGTCATGGTCAAGGAGCACCACCTAGACGGCAAGATCGTAAGTACCTAGACATTCAATACTGAGTTGGAAAAGGCAACTCTAACCATGGTTTTCTTGTAGATCGACCCTAAGCGTGCGATTCCTCGTGACGAGCAAGAGAAGACGAGCAAGATCTTTGTTGGTGGCGTTAGTCAAGAAACTACAGACCAAGAATTCCGCGATTACTTTGCTCAGTTTGGCCGCGTTGTAGATGCCACTTTGATGATGGATAAGGACACAGGCCGTCCCCGTGGATTCGGATTCGTGACATTCGAAAGCGATGCTGGCGTCGATAACTGTATCAATGCCCAACTCGAGATACACGGCAAGCCCATCGAGGTGAAGAAAGCGCAGCCAAGAGGAAACCTCCGTGAAGAGGAGGACGCCTCTCGTCGCAACAAGTTCCGCAAGGTGGAGGACCACAACCAAATGGGCCCTGCTGCCGCCATGATGGGCCAAATGGGTGGACAAAATGGCATGACGCCGCAGGTTATGGCGCAGTACATGCAGCGTATGCAGCAATACTTTTCCATGATGCAACAGCAGCAGATGGCCATGAACCGCGGCATGGGCCAGATGAACCCGGCTATGTGGCAGAACATGCAACAGCAAATGATGCAGATGCAGCAGATGCAAATGATGGGTCGTGGCCAGCCTGGAACTGGCCCTGGTGACGTGGCTGGCATGAACGCTAATATGATGGGTCAGATAATGGGCCAGAATGCCGGCAATGGTGCTGGCCGTGGCTTTAACAACCACAGCCAAGGTGGCAACCCAGGCGGCTTCGATAACCAGAATGTTGGCAACGGCATGTACAACCAACAACGCCGCTACAACAACAACAATAACAACAACGGCATGCAGGGTGGCCAGAGCCAGAACAACTGGGGCAACAATAATAACAACAGCAGCACAGGCTCGGGAGGGGAGGGTTCTACTGGTGGCTACGATGATTCCATGCAGCAAGGAGGCTCCAACCAAGGACAGTCCGTCCGTGGAGGCCCAACGTTCCGCCGTGGCCCCAGTAGTGGCAACCAGACGCCAGATCCTCAGAACGCCCCCCCGGCTAACGCCCCGACAGGCCCTAAGAATGCGGGCAAGCCTGGCGCTAACTACCGTGGCGGAGGCCGTGTCGGCAACCGTGGATTCCACCCGTACTCCCGTTGATGCGGTTCTGCTGGGCTTATAGATGTAAGGCATCTATCGGTGCCGTCTCAAGTCTTTCCTACAATATCTAGAGCTGTCGCTCTTCAAACATCACATGTTTAGCATCTTCTTACGTCCTCCCCAACAGACAGCCTTTTCTGTATCAATATCCACGAGGCTTTTTCTCTGCACCGATTTTCTTTTGTCTTTTTTTTGTTATAGCCTCTATCTAGTATCGATTTGTTCCTAGATATCTCGGTATGCGTTTGTTATTTTCCCATTAAAATCATCATGGCTACTAGAAATGCCCGGTTGTTGTGGCCGGGCTACGTTATTGATTTACATTTGTTTTGCTTCTTTTCGTTATTCTTTTCTTGTTTCTTTTCTAGTTTTATTTTGGTTCGTTATTATCACAAATTAGCTTATTATTGGCACGGTATTCTGTTTCCAGTTACGGTCTCACCCAACACATAATTTATATCTAAATATGCATCTCATGTTCCATATGTGTAATTTTAAAGTGTCTTTTCAATATGAGGGAAACTGAAGTAATGTGACTTTGTATAAAAACATGACTATAGCTATTCTATTACATCTCAGTTTAGGCTCTAGCCCGACTGCTTTAACTTCCGGAGATGTCGTGATATTGCCGAGTGCTTGGCCTCTACAGTTCAAAGGGTATAGTTCTGTACACATGTAAGATAGGGTTCACGGTTTCACTTGAGGCTCTGAGTAGTACAGGGGGAACTTCTGCGACATGTGATTATAGCGAATGTCATAGCTTAGAAGCAGCTTTCGTTGCTTAAAAGACCGTTATGCAAACGTTGTCTGAATAAAAAGTTCGGGGCAAATGGAAAGTAATACCGAGGATTAGTACAGGCGCAGTAGATTCTTCCCACAAATCAGATATCTAGGCAGCCACATATATTCCGTAGCTTTTAATTTGTATATATATACATTATGATAATGTGGCATTGCTCGTTAAATTGAGATGCACACAATGACACTCTAGATAATAAAAAATAGTATATAGATGTGTAGATATGTAGATAGATGATTGTACGAATTAATGGTAGATTGCGATCTTGATCTGCCAGTCTTCACCGCTTTCCACAATAAATACTGAGAGCTGAGGCAAAAGCGCAGCAAGACAAGAAAACAAGAACATAAGCTAAGCAAGCATCTTTCTTCCCTGATTCGGAATACTGAATCTACCCGTGCCGTCACTGCTACGAAATCTCGCACAAAAAGAGTTTCCCAGTCCAGCTTGTCTGGGATATTCATCCAGTTTTCCAGACATCCTTGGCTGCTAAGTAAGAAAAATAAGAAAAAAAAAAAGTGTCCACGTTTCTGGCAACTGCATCATGTGTGGCCAAGCCCCGTTTGGTATCTGTTCCTCGCAGCCCTTTTGATTTTCTTTTTGTAATCTGTACATTTAATTTAGTTTGGATTTCCTTTCTTTTGCATTCATCATTTTCCTTAATAAATCATCGTCAAGCTTGTTGTCCTCTCAGCTCTATTCGAAGCTCGCTCTCGGGACCCTCAACGCTTATACCACGAGCCGCTATTATTACTACATGTAGTCAGGTATAGCTGGTGCATAAATCCTGCCAAGCCCACGCTACGAACTATCCCGCCCACTTCTAGCAAGCAGCCCATTTAGGAACTGAACTAGCCTTTCTTTTCGACGTTGCGCTACGTCTTGCTGGTTCTGTTTGGTCCTGTAAATCATCGTCTGCTGTCCACAATTCGCGTCCTCCTTTCAACGTCCTCGACAACCCGCACTCCAACATCTGCAGCACACAGAACAGAGACAATCACTAGCAATGTCTCCTATTTCTGCCGGCAAAAGAAAGCGCGACGGTGCCGCTGTGGCTGCCGCCGACGAAGATTCGATGCCGTCTACTTCGACTTCGACCGTCGATGCCGGCGAGGCTGCAGCCTCCTCGACGTATTGCGATACTGCAGAAACGGCAGCTACCTCAGACGCCACCGCTGCGCCTGCCTCGCACAAGAAGTCCGGACTCGTCCGTCTCAGCCTCGCACCCACCACCGAAGCGCCAGCGTTCCAACGGAAACGTCTCCGATGACACGGCAACATCGCCTGTCGGCTTTGTTAGCGATCCCAATTCGATGGCGCCGCCTCCAATTGGCGACATGATACACCCCGTGGGCTACAAGACCAACCCGCCGCCTGTTGGCCGTGCTGTCAGAGTGTACGCCGACGGTGTCTTCGATCTTTTCCACCTTGGGTATGTGTCGCAAGATCCCAATCCACCAACATTCTGTTGTCTGGTTCCTTTTTTTCGTCAATGCGCCTGCTAACACCTGCTTACTTTTTTTCCATAGTCACATGCGCCAACTCGAACAGGCCAAGAAAGCTTTCCCCGATGTTCATCTAATCGTCGGTGTCACTGGAGACGAAGAAACACACAAGCGCAAAGGCTTGACTGTCCTCTCTGGTGCCGAGCGTGCCGAGACTGTGCGTCATTGTCGCTGGGTCGATGAGGTTGTAGAAAACTGCCCATGGATCGTAACTCCCGAGTTTCTCGATAAGCACCAGATCGACTATGTCGCCCACGATGATATTCCATATGGTGCTGATGAGGGTGATGATATCTACGGTCCTATCAAGGAAGCTGGAAAGTTCCTGGTTACCCAAAGAACCGAGGGTGTCAGCACTACTGGCATTATTACTAAGTATACCTACCTACCTTCCGAGCCCTTGCATCTTACCCTCATGTCGCAAAGAACATGCCAACTAACATAGCACCACCGCCCAATAGGATTGTACGCGACTACGAGAAGTACATTGCTCGCCAATTCAAGCGTGGCGCATCTCGCCAAGAGCTCAACGTTAGTTGGCTGAAGAAGAACGAGATGGACATCAAGCGTCATGTCACTGACCTCCGCGATAACATTCGTACAAACTGGGCTACTACTGGTCAAGAGCTTAGCCGTGAGCTTCGCCAGTACTGGCCAGCAAGTCGCCCACAATCACCTGCTCGCAATCTCTCTACGAACAGCGTCAACGATCTTTCGCCTGGCCCAGTTCGGGTCCCCGGTGCTGGAAATGTTGCTAACACCAACGACTTCATTACTGGCTACACCATCGGCTTGATTGGTGGTGTGCGGTCATGGGTAAGTCTTGATCCCCACTAACCCTATTATTCATAGATATGACGTGATAAAATGAAACTAATACCGCCTTTGACTATGTAGATGACAAAGAGCCGTCGCAATGGCGAGAGCCGCGCTCCTAGTGATGACGATTCGGATTCAGAAACCAGAAGCCCTAACCCGGCAACAAAGACGCCCGTGAAACAGCAACAACAGCAGCAACAGTAGGACCATCGTCTTGCATCCTGAGCATGGTAGTCTATACCGAGTCTTGTCTCCTTTCTCTCAATCGTACTATTTTAACTACTTTTATTATCCGAACTTCTATCCTTATCTTCTAGGTCTTCTCTTCTATTTCTACAACAACAACTACTACTTTTACTTCCTTATGAACCTTCTAAAATTTGCCGACTTGTATTTCTTTTCCTTCTTCCTCAAAAATAGTTCCTAGTCTTCAACTACCAGCTACATTATGGTAAAAAAAATTGTGTCCTTGTGCTGGCAACGGCAGTAGATTCATGTGGAAAACGGCCGACTTCCAATCTTATTTTGTACTATTCTTTACTTTCATTGATATACTGTTTATCTAGCAGTTGTCTACTTATTATTTACTTCAAATTTCTCTTTCTACATTTCTCTGTTTACGGGAAGTTTTCATCTACATATGAAGTATTGTCTCTTCTTTACAAAAAGTTTTCTATCTTCAAAGTCATCGTGATATCTTTGTGCCCCATGCTCTCATTGCAGGCTAATACTATCTCCGCCGATGTATTATACTAGATTCATATATCATACAATAGATTATATCACTTCTAGAGTTGGTTAGTAAGTAGTACAATATTACAGAATCTAAGCCATATAGCTGTGTACCGAAGTGATGTCTCCGAATAGAATCTGTGAGATCATGGGGCTGTACTAACTAATACCTTAAGAAACAGGACTTCTGGATGAACTGGTCAGCCTTCTTGATACTAAAGATAGCAAGGGTTCGATCTTGATAAATCCTTGGTTGGCATGTTAGCATGAAGATACAACGTAATATTACGAAAACAGCCTATCATCTTATAGAGCATATAAGTCTAGTTATGCCAGTAGCAACGTTAATGTCTGTACTAGTGGCTCAGACTTAATACTTGTATCTATCACAACTATATGCTAGTTGGTTCTTTAGTGAAATGATCACGATATGTCCATCTATATCGACATATCCAAGGCGGTTATTCTAATCGTATTTCATGTAATATCTACAATGTATCATGTTTTTATTTACATATATAGGTACCTATTACTACAATAGGCTTATTTTAGATACGCCATACATTGGTACTCGACAAAGCAAGTATCATTTTGGTATTTGGTCCCTCGTTTCTTTGGCCACATGGAAAATAGACGCGGAGGAAATCTCACAGGAACACAAAATCTATATAAGATTCCATTCCTTGTTGCCAAGAATAGCCGCCAATACACACACGAGACCTCTCTTTTTTATCTTCCCACCGCAAATCATCGGACTTTAGATATTTCTCCCGGTCTGTCCACGTACATATCTCGTCACTTGTGATGTCTTTTCTATATCAATACATTTATGTCTCCGTAGGTTTTATGTTCCCCTCATTTCTCCTGATACTTCGACATTGTTGAAAGGAGTGTGTATAGCAACAAGTGATGTTGCAAGTAAAGTGTAAGCTTAGATCAAGTGCAACTGCGCCATACGGCAACTTAAGCCCGAATCTCAGCAAATCAGAACATGCGTTTTAGACGCCGAGTGCCTGAGCATTGCGGCATCGGCACAGATGACGCGACACGGTCACAAAGAAGGAAGTTCACACCATCTCTATCTTAGTGAGAAAAGAGATCGAAGAATGGAAAAAGAATAACGTGTCAGGCTGGCGTCTATCGGCCTATCACAGGTGAGATCCAATATTGGGTATTGGAGTGGTGGAGAGAGAGAAAAGTGAGAGGAAGAAGGGTGACGGTCTTGAAATTTCTGAATTCAGAAAAAAAAACTAACCGGATTTTAGGCTGATGCTTCCTTTGGTACAGTTGCGCTTGATATCGTCAGGATCTAGCGAAGGAGGGAGGAGGATACGTCGGGGAAAGGGGTGGAGACTTTCTGGGTAACTTGCATATGGACAGCCGGCGCTAGAACACACGATGCTCTAACTTTAGCATCGTCAAACACATGACATAGGCATATCGACTCCAGCTCGGGTTTGTGCGAGGTTGGATACATGGGGAATACTGCCTTATGGATACGTTCTATTGGCAGCGGACAATATATGTGTGTCTCTAGTGAGATAGATATTCTTAGCTAGGTGGTTTGTGTGGCTGTGTCTATATTGTTGATTTGGTTGTTATATACATAGTAGAGAGCATCACTTAAAAATAAGACTGCAAATCTGACGAAGTAAAAAGAAAAGGGAATATATCATATTTCCCGCCTTCATGTTAACGTTTTAGGCGCTTAGGCGGCTAATTCTTGGCGCACACAGAGCCGGAGGCGTGCAGATAGATCAAAAGTAGCAGCTGACCAAAAAGTTTGTGCCGCTTTTTAGATCATTTTACATACATAGTTTTAGCAGCGGATTTTTCGTCCCCTTCTTAATGGTGGCTCACTCTAATGGCGTCCTGTGATCTGGGAAACATCTCATAGCTTAATAAAGGCACCGTATGCTACGATAAACCTTGTGGATATTCCTATTATAATACTTTACAACAACCATATGATGTTTATATATGTCCGAAGTTCGTTCATACAAACAAGTTGCCGCAGATGTGGTCGAGACTTGAAATGCAAAGATATACGTATCTGCATCTATCTCCAAAAGACTGTAGGAACCCGATGTTACATGATTTCACCGTACCAGTCGGAACTTTATATGAACGCCGAAGGCAAGTCATATCGAGGAATAGTAATGGCTAAAGTGATAGTAGCCGCAATAATAGCAGTAACAGCCTCAACACGCCAGAACCAACCTGAGAGGAAGTTGTATCTATCTTTTATATGGAATGTAACAGATGTCCCAATGGAGCACAAGGCGTGATATTATAGCTCCGTTGCTAAAAACAAGTACATGTTGCATCCCTAGTGTAAATCTGTGTGTTTCGTCTTAAAGTTAATGTGCCACCGTCTATTCCGTTCTCTGTAATTTCTGTCTTTTTTTCTCATGAGTTATATCTCTTTGGTCTTATAGTATATGTTACTCTATTCACCCCCTCACGTTGTGGTGAAGATCGTCTTGGTTTTGTTTTCTCATAATATCTGGCCAAATTTACTGCTGACTCAAAGTTGTGTTAGGGTGGTTATACATATGTACGTGTGCAATATGTTTGGAGTTCATCATAGCCTTGATCTTTTGTTCACGATCGAAATGTCTTACTCTCCTTAGGGAGCCTTGATGTCAATGTCAACCTCTGTACTCTAATAGATGCTATATGCGCGTTCTTATGCTGTTCCTTCTTGACTTGGTGAATGAATCGAAACGCAGTAACGTGCATACTGCATATCTTCCAACTAGACATGATTACTTCCAGTCATGTCCGACTTACTGTGTATCATGATGTAATATATATATATATAAAGTCATTGGCAGGTTCTGCACATAACTCAATTTGACACGAGAGACACAAAATATATCATGTAAGCTAAGCTAAAGCTGTCTCATTCCGAACCAAGAAAACCATCGTGTCCCTGGCATATTCAGACATCGGGGACGCCGTAGGAGGAGATATGACGGGTCTACACTGTAGACAATCTGGACGCAAGGATTTATAGTACCAGATCTAACACGTCCTAGATGCGCTAGTAGTATGCCTAGAGATCAGCCATAAAGAAATCCCGCGCCCATTGCGCCGATATGACGATACTAACGAAAGAGAAGACCGTTAACTCACGGCCGCTACTTCACGATTACACGATAATAGAGAACAAAGGGACTGGAATATGCAGACTACGGCTCGACGTTCCCGAGATTCCAGACAGACTGAGTCTGATGGTGTACATGTTTCAAGATGACTGCAGGTGACATTAGCTCTGCAATTCCGGGATCTCAGTATAGAGATGGTGTATGGTATACGCGAATAGAGAAGCTAAGAAGGAAAAAAAAAAGCTTGGATGTTCGACAAATGACGTTAAGAAAAGGTTGGCACAAACGTTTCGACGTGCACGGAGATCTACCAAACAAGTTAAAAAGCACAAACTTACAGATATCCAGTACATGGATTTATCCCACAGTGACCTAAACTGTAACCCCTTCTATTGTAAAACCAATATTAGCCAATATCCGCCGTACTTTAGCAATAATGATGCGCCTTCACTTGTAAATAGTAGCTTATGGCTTGTGTAGTTATAGGTGTAAATCTGTATCATACAGGCTTATATTAGGCTTCAAAGCAGCCCACCAGCAGTATTTATTACACTACAGCTAAACATTGGCCCAAACTTACTAAAAATACCAGCACTTGTACGACTGTGAACTCTTTCGAAAAAAAAACTCTTTTTTCATGCTACATGGTTCAATTATGCGATACGCATTTTATCTTTACTGGATTGTAGAAATTGTAGTCACAATTATAGCCATGCAAGGTAGAATCTGGCGATATCTGGCGATATATTGCCCGGAATCAGTGGCCAAGCAATAAAGCAAGCCAAATCAGGCGGAACAAAATAGCCCAAAGCTTGGCCTAACCCTGAGCAACGTTGGATTCTCCGCCATCGGAAACTTATGGCCGTATCTTCTGTTATGATTCAAACCAGGAAAAGAAGGGATTTTTCTTGAAAATTATTACCACGCTTTGTTCTTTAAATCTAGTTAAAATTCAGGGTATTGTATATATCATAAAGTACAACTGATATACAGGGCGGTGAAGAAAGAAGAAAAAAAGAAGGCGTAGGAAATCACAACTATCACACAAGGAACCCACCCTAACAAGTCCACGGAAACGAAAACTCCGGTCCAGCTCGGGTAACTTTTCCTTATAAAAGAGTGGAAAAAGAAAAAGTCAGGCTCTGCAAATGTTGGTGACTTGAACTTAGCTAGTGATGCTAAAAATAGACCATATGCATTGTAATCTGCATCCTTGCTTCTTTGTTCGATTCGAGTCTAACTCGAAACGTTGTTGAGCATAGAATGATCACTTGTTGTTATTCCCAGATTCTTCCAAACTTGCAATAAGCGCTCGCGGATCACGGCGTTCAATATTTTGTTCCTTTATTGTTAGTTGTACATGTTGTATTCCTGCCTATTTACATCATCATACAACTAAGGCTACTACCATGTGTTGTTCCTTCGTTAGTAACTAGATATAGTTGCTCTCATGATGTCCATCTAACTCGATAGCTCATCTATTGTCTGCCTCTGGTTGGTTCTAATGTCATCAGTCAATCTCTGATATCTTCAGGTTTAAGCCTCGAATTCAACAACCGGGACTTTTTCTGTTCTTTGTATTCTTGCTAGATGAACCAAAATAAAAGTAGATAGGATACTCAACATATCATAAAGCGGTTTAGTGAAGCTTGATTGTATGATATGCTGTCAGCGTTAACATTGAATTACAGTTGTCGACCACGTACTTGCGTATTGAATTGCCGGAGGCATATAACCGGCAATGTAAACGCCCAAAGAAGTAATAATTTTGCGAAAATTCAGCTTCCTATGCCCTATATTATTCAGTAGCTATAGCCAACTTGAGCCACGTTTTGTCCGGCAAAAAAAGCAAACACCAGGAGATCTTCTCACTATCGAGACTACAGCTTGAGAAACGTTTATATATGCTATACAACTACAATCCCCTCCCGATGGATTGGGTGCTGGGAACCCGCAACCGGAACGACAACTTCCGAATCCGACATCACCGACAAACAAAGAATTTTGTATAGCCCACCTCTTTTCACTAATCACCAGAAGACCATAGAAATGTAAGATGAATGCTACTCGGATATGCTAGTCTAAGGCTGCTAAAAGTAGCAGTGCTTGGTAGCATATGCACCCACTCAATCCAGGGAAATGGTGTCCCTAGGGGAAAACTTTCCTTTATTCACTTTCACGCACCTGTTACATTCCAGAGCATGAAGTTCCAGCGGTCAAGCTCTTTACCATTCAGAAGGGCTAGCAAGCTAGCTATCTATCTAGTCTACCGTAGCAAACATTATACATGTACATACATAGACATAGGATCTATGATTCGCTCTTTATCCAAGTTCCAGTTGAATGGGCATGTGGCGAGACAGAACAGGGTGCAACCTTATTTTTAGCAATTCTATCCAATGGCTCTTTGTTCTCTATCCACTTCTTCTCCTCTAAATAGAAGAAGAAACGTACAGGGTCATGAATTTCAGCTTACAACTAGCAGTAGTTATATGGAGAAGTAAAGAAATGAATACTACCTTAGCGTGTGAAGTAATATAATATCCTCGTGCACTGCGTGTTGACATCTCCTCTTTCAAATGTAACAGTAAAGCATACTATTGTAGTTATTTCCTGATACCTTCCCTAGAGCGGGTTTATGAGGACATCTATGGATCTCCCTTTGACTAAGATATTTTTGAGTATGTTGAAAAGGTAAGTTCACGTATCACTTGACTCAAGATGGCCCCGGAAAAAAGGCCGGTTCAGCTATATGTATATATACTTTTATCTTTCTTGCAAGTATAGTATGGAAATTGTTATCTAAACAAAGGCAATATAGATGAATATATGTATCAAATAGAAAATAGAGTCCCTAGATAAGCTCAACTAATAGTAAACCAGTATCCTAGGGTAAGTTACATTGCATTCTATACATATACTTTCGACGATCTTAGTGAAAGGAGGAACGTATATAACATATACACTACACATTCAATGGAAAAAAAGAATATCAGTCAAAGCACTACGATTGACTACCTCAACAAAGTAGGTCCTTAAAATAGAAACACTCACTCACTTGGCCCTCATCCATCAGGCTCAAGATCACACCATTGAGGGGTGTTACATTGCTGTAAGAATGATTCCATAGTTCATGTCTTGGCCTAACGTTATCTTCATAGTGACAGAGGAAAAGGAAAAAAAAAAAAAAAAAAAAAAAAAAAGGTGCCGCTAGCGAAAATGTTCCCTGTAACTAGAGTATCTGTGGTGGCTAGCTAGAAAAAATGAAAAGAACGAAAAAGTAATAAGAAAAGGAAATATAGCGCCGCTGTTCGGCTACATTAACAAAAAAAAAAAAAAAAAAAGAGCAGTTTCTGCGCATTTCCGGGCGAATTTTCCAAGTTTGAGGTCAGACGTACTAATATACAAACTTACGGAAAAGAAAGGGACGGATTCAAGTGGATACCGTTGCTATCTGATCAGTCAGGACCAACAATGGCTAGTGGGCTCAGCTTAGATCACTGCCATATCTGGTAAGACTCCCAAGATATTAAGCATGGACAAGACAGCATATGATGTATGATGTATGTGCTTAGCTTTGAACATGATCTCTTTTTTTCTATGGCTACTATGTCTATAAACATCCTGCCTGAAGCTTACGGGATAAGTATCAAAGCTGGAAAATAGCGGCGAAGAGAGAGGCCACCCCCATGATAAAGAGTGTTTACAGGGTATATATGAATATACTAGAGGGCTGGTTTTTCATAGTGCTGACTAGTATACAGATACATGTATGTACTTCTTTCTCGTTTTTCTTTGTGTGCTTACTTGCTTTTTTCTATCGAAAAGGACGCTCGGTATTTGCTTGTTGACAAAGAGGCTAGGGTTCATGAAGAATAGAAAAAAAAAAAAAGAAAAGAAAAAGAAAAAGAAAAAGCAAGAGTTAATTAAAGATAGCGTCTTACTTCTTCAACTCCTGGTGCTCACCCGCTGATTTTCTTCTGATCCTAGTATTAAATACCAAGGCGATGCCATGAGCTTACTACAGATATAACAGACAATTATACATGACGCTAAAAGAACAGGGCCTTTACTTTTTCTTGTTACAATGATACATGCTTCACGATATAAGCCTCTATTTTTTTTAGTGCATATGTTACTACTAGCTCATTAATGTCACTTATAGAGAGGCAGCTTATTCATTTGATTACATAGCTAAGGAGTAAGGTATCGTTTGTTTCAAAAGTCAGCTTTCCAAAGTGTGGGCGATTTTGGAATAAACGGGAATATGGGTGTATTTTCCGCGGGAAGATTTTATTTTTTGCACCTTTGGCAGAAGCAGATTTTTTTTCTTCCTTTTTATTTCCACGAAGATTCCAGTATTGCCCTACAATTCTATGGAGTCTGAAAATCACACTTCTAAATTGGAAATAGATGTTATAATACCTAACTTAGAAAGTAATCTCTTGGCCCTAAAAGACTTACAACATCACACTAATGATACACAACGCATACATAATTAGTATATTTGTATACAATGAACGTAATATCTGGCACGGCACAGTCGTATAAATGGTGCTCATGATTTATATATGTATGTATCTTCTCAAGACTGGTTGAAGTACATACATATACAATAAGCTACTTTTTGTAACTGCTGGCAGTTCTTCGGGACCTAACTCGACAACACTGCCGATTATAAGTTATTCGGCTATCAGATTCAAAAGCCAAGGAAAATAAAAACAAGGCTCAGCCTGAAAGGATAGATGCCGAGACAAGACTACAGCACGGAACTTTGTTGTAATGTAACGCCTAAAGCAAAAGCAAAACGATCCGCAGAGGTCTGAGACTTATAGAGCACGGCCAGCCTGCCGAGAGTTGTAGATTCTCGGATTTTTTTTCTGCATGCCACTCAGTTCGTTTTGTCGTTATTGAATCAATGATTAGCCTCGAATATTCTAGGAACAGCGTTGTTTGGCTGCTCTAGGCTAGGCTTAACAAAGTTGAAACTAGCTGTAGAATAAGGGCTCACTTAGACTAGGGCATATGATGTTGTGTTGTTCTGTTGCTTTGCTGTTACTTCACTATTGAACTATGGCACACTAGAATGGCGAACCGAGCGTGGTCTTACATGCAGTACATACATATGTATCTACAGATACATGTTGTTCAGCTGGAATTGGCTTGTCAGAAACTGCAACAAGAAAAGCAGTCTGTGATGGCATGTTACGTAGACGAGGCTTATTGAGTAAACCGGCACAGAATTCTCTATATAGTTCTTGTAATTTCATTCATTTTTTTTTGTTTCGTTGGCACTTTGCTACAACGGCAACGGCCCTTTTATAGGCTTCTATAAGTTGCTGCCACATTATTCCGCCACCCACCGCATATTTTTTTCCCGGGTACGACTTACACAGTAATCCATAGTTCCGGGGCTGCTGAACGCCGACCCTAAGAACATTAGGCACATCATTGATTTTACCATTACGCGAACCTCCAGTAAGTGTGTATGGCGAGTCAGATGGCATTTATTGGCTATTTTTTGTGCTCTGTAAATCACCAGTAGAGAATAATCGTCGTGCTGTAGCCGGCAACAACCTGGTAGCTGACTGTACATTCGGATGGAGTTAGACCAGCTAGGAAATATGTTTATGCAGCGTTTTCGTAGGATATTGTGTAAGCCGGGCTAGCCTATTCGCTTGCTGGCGTGAACGAAAAAGAAACACTTTCCCTCCTATTATAGATAATAGATCAGAAACTAACCAACAGGAGTGCATCTGGGTTGCCCTGCCACCTCGGCTGGACCCTGCAACACACGAGGCGATACCATAGAAGCCTTTGAGTGGACTACATTACAGAGGCAGGTTGTAGGCACAGCATCCGGATGTCATAGGCGGGTGAAGTAGCACCAGTAGAGCGCCCTGTTTAGTTTCAGAACATCGTGAGAGGCAAAATTTTGGACAGCTATGCAGCTGCAAATGCAGTTTGTGATGCTACAACAAAGAGGCATAAGTCCCCATATATAGAATATAGCATCATGAGCAAGTATAGGGAGGAATATTGAGGCAATTATACGGTTTGCCTTTCCATATAGCCAAGAGTCTTTGTGGGAACAAAAAAGAAAAAAAGGCAAATAAGAGCATGAGAGCTAAACGATGGGACCATTGTAGCTGAGATGTGGACACCAACACTATAATACAATACATCAACGGTATAGACCGCAGCATCCTAGTATTAGTTATTTGGTCGGCGGGCAAAACGAACAACAGCTAGCACGGACAAATTGGATGCCTACCAGGTCTTGTCGAGCACGAAACGAAAGGAGGCCTTTTGGCTTGAGATATATACATAGAGGTGGGTAGATGGACGAAAAGAGATGGTCTTGGTCTTGAATTATATATCATTGATTTGAGTCTGCCACAATATTACCGGCAAAACATCTCGACTGACTTATCCCCCCCTCTAACCTATCTTTCTATCAGCCATTCCTTCCACGCTTTATAAGCATCCACTTATCCCAAGTCTCTGTATAAGTGACTGCTTGTTCTTATTTCACCTAGCTAAAAGCTAAACCGACCTTGTTTAAAGACTATTACGCCTGCAGAATCTTGTCCTGGCCTGTCTTGTGTTTCCTCAGAATCCCTAGCAAACACCAAGATACCGCACGAACTAATCTTAACAACCGACAACTGACGAGTAGAGACGAATGAACACAAGTGAAGACGTCGTGTAAGCCATGCTGTGACTCTGTACCTTACAGATCTTTACGCATTGCTATTAGTTTCTTCTAGTTCAACATACTATCGTTTCCGGAACACCAGCCAAAAGCCAGGAACACTGTGTACTGTATGGTGCATATTTCTGGCTATTATACAGACATATATATATCCCATCTGCCAACTGCCCATACTCGACTACTACTTTACGAATAACTGATCACTGATTATATCATATCATTGTGCTATATTGCTACCGTCTCTCAAGCAATACACTTGTATATATTTGGTTGGTGATATACCTAGCCGGCGACTATCTAGAATCCCGCCGAAGAACACCCTCACAATATCACATACGGCCCTCGCCGCACTGCCTTCATTGTTTAACTCTTTCTTGCTGGGGCACGGCGGATGAAACACTCGACATAAAAACCATTACCTCACAGCCTCGCCAATATTAGTACACATAGACCAAAGCACGGAACGATATATTCTTACAAGGCATAGTACGACCTCTTGCAAGAAAATTTGCGTCTACACCAGCCGGACACTTATCTTTTTCTTGTCTTTGGTTCCCTAGGCTACTCAACTGGAAGATTTGTTGAGTTGGCCCAGTTGCAGGCCTGCCTCTTTTCTCCTCTGACGCCTATGCGTCTTACATCATTAGCCTGTTTTTCTGTCTATTTATTGCACTATTGTAGACGTGCACTGTAACGCTCTGGACGCTGCTATTACTACGCTGTAAGTTTCCAGGCCCCGATCTCACGGCCAACCTATGCCGACCATGGAGTCAAAAGGACAAAGGACAGGAAGATCAAGAGAACATAAGAGATGAAATCTACGTTAGCTCCAAGGCAGAGAAAATTAGTAGGCAGGTCAAGTATGTAATAGCACTAATAGCCCCAGGACTTAAGCATGCCCCCGGTCTAGATGCTACGGTTTCCTTCAGCTAAAGTCTATTTTTGACCTTGATTCTGCAACTAGCTGTCCTACCAGCCTACAAATAGAGCCAATGATTGAGCTTGCTGTCTCTGTTCCGATGGTACGCGGAGAGGGGTGTGTTATTGTTATGTGTATGGGTTGAATGCTGGCCTGGATGTCGCCTATCAGCACCACTGGCCTGCCCTGCCACATCCACTGAGGGAAGCCGAGTTACAGCGGGTACTACAGGTGGCTCCAGGGCCACAGCGAAGCTGGGCTCTGTTCTGGGGCATTTTTCGCGACCAATGTGACATGACCCAAAGAAAGCAGCAAACGAAATCTGTATGGCCACTAACACAGCATGCATTGTTCCAGTCCGTTGAAACGAAACAACGAACCCGTTCCCTCCCTGGCCAGCTTTGTCTCCTCTTGGACTCTCTTCTTCGGCTAGCTTCGACCCGTTCAAACTTGGTGCAGGTGATCTTCCTTTTTGTCTAATCCTTGCCTACGTTGTTATTTTTGTTTCGATTCTGACATAAGATAACAAGGAGTATACAATAGATCCGGGATACTGCTACTACTAGTACTAGTAGCTAGTCAGTACTACACTATACTATTACTATCATACTATTACGTTGCTTTGCTTTGCTTTGCTTACGCTGAGTAGTAAGTGGTACTGCAAATCTCGCTCTACCTTTTGTTCCAAGAAAAGCAGCCGGTCTTACACATTCTGTGGCCAATATATGCGCTGCTTAACAATTCAAAGACTTGGGCTCTTTTGAAGATTCTGTCTTGTACCAACGAATCGACAACGTAGTCTAGAAACCACGCTTGGACAGACTAACCAGCTCTTGTAGTCTCTAGTATTCAGCAAGGCTTTTCTTTTATCTTGCGTTCTATCTCTCTCTCTGCCTCTTTACGCCTTGCTCCAAGCAATAACACGGCGTTATTGTTAGATACACACTATTACTAACACCCATTGCCCTGCTATCATCCTTCTTGTGACTGCAGTGCAACGGCTCCGCGTGGCCAAGATCCGATCTATATCTGCCAAAGAAGGCTATGCTTGCTTGTTTTCCTTGTGGTTTATTTTTGCTATTGCTCTTTTGCTGCTCCGGCTGCCCTACCTGCGGCATCTTGATCAGTTTCTAAGTTTATCCCAGGACCTCAATCTTGCCACTGACACAACCTTATCCATTCTTCAAACTACCCATCTTGACAGGCTTGTCTAGTATCAATACTGTCATTGTGTCCGCTACTGCTATTCTTGTCCGTTCGGTCTTGTTTCCCATATCCCATCCCCCCCATCAGTCTATCTATTCAACCCACCCCCGTCTAGCCACTCCCCTTCTCCTACTCTCCTTCGGCCTCCCTAGTCGTCGTCGTTGCTGTTGTCCTTTGCTACACTTAACTTCTTCCGCCGCCGCTTCCATCACTCTCCGCTCACTCCTCTCCATCATACCCCAAGATACCAAAAGATTTCCGCGCGCCTTGCCCATCACCATCTTCATCCACCTTACCCTCTTCTTACATCGCCATCTGACACCACGCCTCTTTGTTTGCACCGTCTGTTTCCTCTTCTCGCCGGCATCCCTTGCGCCGCTTTTAACGAAACACCCCCCCCCCCTCTTCATCCTCCTTGTCGTCTCTTGACTCTCTTTCTCTGCCTGTCTCTCGCGTTCTTCTCTCGATACACCTCCTACATCCCTATCAACATCATGTCAAGTCTACGGGACATTATGAACGAGCCGACTGACGATGTCTACTCGCACGGCTCTCAAAAGGAAGACCATTCGTCCTCTTCAATGTCCATAATCCATGATCCTTCTTTGCCATCTTCATCTACTTATGGACACGACGATCAGTCTTTCTATGACCCTGACTCGCCGGCTGCCTCTTATTACCCCGACTCTCCCATGACCATACAGCCCTCTCGACTATCTTCTCATTCTTATTCTCAATATCATCCCCATTCTCAGTCTCAGTCTGTTCTCCCATCACCGAGCTCCCCCTACAGCGGATTCTCTCCCAAGACTGATTCTATCATGAACCCCCAAGAAGCCTTAACCATGCCGTCATCATCTTCCAACAGACCCTACGGATATCCCGGTGGCCCTCCAGATGGCCACACCAAGTTGACGCCCATCACTGGTCGTATAAGCCGGGCCAAGAAGGGCGTTCCTGTGCACGTCTGCTCGCAGTGCAACAAGACGTTCACGCGAGCTGAGCACCTGAGGTACATATAGACAAAATACACAGATATATATAACACAGGCATATTGTATATACAGTTATATAACACGGCAATACAGCAGTTGTTTGTGAGATATGCTGCGGCTTCTATCAATACTCTTGTTCAAAGTGGACGGAGAGTATACCGCATAGCAGTTGCTTTGTCCCGAAGCCCCAAAGCCTAGGATTTTAAGCAGTCGAGCCATTGACTAACACTCAGTTTTCTTTCTTCATACTAGACGCCACCAACTAAGTCACGGAAATCCTGAATACCACTGTTCATATGATGGCTGTGGACGTGCATTTCATCGCAAGGACCTTCTAGATCGGCATGAGGCCAAACAGTAAGAGACTACCTAACGCATGCCACATCCGGATATCGTGTTACCGAGTGGGCATTCTCAAAAGCTATAAGAAACTTCAAGCAAGATACGGAAGGAGACTAACTCTGCCATCTCAACTTTGTAGTAACAATATGGACACCAGGGGTGAGAACTACCCCCCCACTAACCCTCCCAAGAGCAACTATGGACAGCCTACAAGCTCTGTTGGTGGAATTTCTTTGCAACCGCAGAGATCCTCTTGCCAGTGGCCATCCCAGTCTTCGCCGGTCAGTAACGAAGCTGACAAGTATACGACAAGATCCAGACTCGACACAATGAATCGCCATATGATAGGAACGATCGAAGATCATTCAGGCCTTGTATCTGAACATACAGCATACGATAGCATGCTCCAACCTGGGGCCTTTGGATCTTTTGGCCCTATCTCTGCTACTCAGCAGCCAACTCCACATCCGAATATACCACCAAATGACTTTCATCTATGCCCCAATAATCAACCACGTCAGATGGGCCCATCACCGATGATTCCTCACCCTTCAGCTGGGGTTTCTATGCCACCATGGAATCCGGGGGCTGTCTATGTGAACGACCCGCAACAGCAACTCACTGTAACTACAACGGCGTCTTTGATTTATCCTGATATGTCATTTTCAATGTATCCAAGTACACTAGCGCCTAAAGACATGTTGCCTCAAGACATGGGATATTACCATACTGTAAGCTGCTACCTCACAATCAATATTGGTCTAAGAGATCTTCAAACAAGTAGCTAACAATCTCCGAGTAGAATAATTATACTCTCCTCTCGTGAAAAATTCTAGACGGCTTCTAGAGTATCGATTCTCTATACTAGAACATTCGTACACCATTACGCACAATAGCTTTTCTTTCTTTCTTTCTTTCTTTTTTGTTTGTTCTTCTCCGGCTTCTACTCTTCTTCATACGTATATTATTATCTTTTCATTCTCGGAATATCTCTTCTTGGAGAATGACATAAGTTCGGCTATCGTTTCTCTCGTTACTTTTTTCTCGTTTTCTCTTTCATGTCAAAGTTTCTGCTCTGGCCTGCTCTGCTCTATTTCTTTTCTTCTTGAAGCTCTTCAATATCCAGTATTACAAAAAGTATTATTGAGTTCTACGTTTATCCTGGGGCAAAGCCAATGTCAATACTTGGTATTAAACAGATCCGAACATCCAATCTGTTTTTCTCCGTATCGGTTTTTCTTCCAGGTTTACTCTCTTCTCTGTCTTCTTTGAGCTTTAGTCATTTCCGCGGGTCTCATGAAGTCTACCCTAGCATTTGAGTATTGCGATTATCAGTTGTGAGGACTTTTCTTTTCGTTTCTTTTATCTTTATCTGTGTTAGAGTTTGTTTTCTATCTTTTCTTTCCATCTTGTATTTCTCCACTCATCTTCTTGTTTTTCATCATTATTTTATCACATTCGCTACGCATACGAATATAGAGCTATTCAGACTACTTTCATATCATCTAGATCCATTCTGTTTTCGTGTTTCTTTGCTGCATTTTCCTTCTTTATCTACGCATATCTTGGCATCACATAGCTTTACATTTGATTTACCGAACGACTGTTCTTTCATACTACATATTACATACTTCATCAATAAACATACAAAGCATTCCTATAGCATTTATCTGATTTTAAAGATTGTAATCTCAATCACATGCAACGACTTATGGTGAAGTTGTAGTTAAAGTGTTTCTATAAATAGGTCTAAAACTGGAGCCAAACTATAAAAGTAGAATCCACTTTAAGCCTGCCGTCCGATTTATATAACCCTACAGTTGCTAATATTAACCCTTACTACCTTACGTCACTGGGCATACTATTGTAATAATTTGTGTAAGTTGTGTGACGAGTTAATGCCAAAGATTGATGCTGATTTTGTTTTCAGCTTCAAGAAAAACTCTATTAAGATCAGAAATATATACTCTACTACTTGTAGTGATTAGTTAAGCTGTTATGTGCATTGGTAACATACATATGTAGGGAGGCAAAAGAGGGCGGAATTGTTTTGGCTTACCAATCATGATTCTAGGACAGCTTATCGCACAAACCTCAGATAGCTGCGCCCCGACCTAAGATAAAACTTGGTCACAACTAAGGAAAGAAAAGGCCAAGGCAAAAGGAACGTGGGCCCCAAGGAAAAAGATTAAATACTGAAAAATGTAGCGTAAGAGTACCTTTATTCACCAAAGTCACAACATTTAGCTATGATCTTTACATGTATGTACATACATATATACATTATTATGTATTACCAAACATCTCTAAACCTCCTCTGCCCACCGATACTTGCTTTGTGATAAATCTAGTTCATTTATTCATTAAATAGAAGAGGGATGTAAAGCAAGAGCTTATGAAAGTTCCATAACATTGGAGGTATACAGACTGCAAACAGAAGGATAATTAGTATCAGTATGTATGTAGAGGCACCACCACAGCCAACAAGAGAAAATATATTTCAATTAAAAGCACCTACTAATATTTTTGAAAGACTATAACTCTCTTTACCAGACCATTCGTCTTTTCAATTTGCTTTCAAAAACTTAGGTATATGTAATATAGGTATGATTCTTAACCTTTGACCTTGATGTGATATTGCTTGATGATCTTGTCTATTGCTACAAACTGTAGCGTGGTAGAACCAGTAAGTACGGTAAAAGAGCATATTTTAGCCAATCATACTCAGTCTTTAAAGTTTGGACCCATAATCAATTAGTGTTAACCCAGCTAACCATAGAATATTCCTCACAAAACTGGCCAATAGGAACGTGTTTTTTTTTCAACACGCAAAGACATCAAATGAGGTTTGCAACGAAATTGTGCTCAAGATTTACGGTTTTTCTCCACTTTTCCCTCACATAGACGGACAGACTGGTACGAAGTAAGACCTAGTGGAAAGTTTTCCCCTATGCATTTTTGTTCAGGGAGATAGGAAGCGATGGAAGTAAGTCTATACATCTTTGCTTATGAATTTCAACAACAATCATCATTTCGAACACCATTTTGGCTCTCTTACGAAATTATACTCGCTGAATTATCTGAAGATTGATAAGACTTATATTGCTTTGCCTGCTTATATGTGATATTCCCGTGGCTTTTATTCTGCTTATTTGTTTTATCCCCTGCTCACCCGCGTTTCGAATGACCAACATCATCAGGGCGTCGTACTTCTTTTTTCTTGTGTTCTTTTACACATGACATAGTTCCATTGAAAAGACTTAATCAATCCTTTAGAAGATTATCATCATGTCACATCTGGAAGTACAGCATGCAGGCGACGCAGAGCTTCTTTTAAGCGATGAAGAAACGTGCATCTGTACCAATCTTCAGACCATGATCCGCGCAGGCCGAGCAGCCATATAGTATCATCCGGCCCTACACAGCCAGTTGGTCGCCAAAGAGCTCTTGCTATCATGACTGGAATGTGGGCGCTCATATTCATCCAATGTAAGTTGAAACTATGTCTACTTACTGAGAACCTGATCTTCCCGCTCTTACCGATGGATGCCATCTACTGACTCTATATGGGACATGAAACAGCCTCCAATATGTCCGGTATAGCCATGCTTCAGTCACAGGTTGCCCAGGAACTGGACGCCGACGAATACGTCATGTGGTTCGCCGGTGCCTATCTTATCTCGCTCTCGGCGCTGACGCCTGTCATTGGTCGCCTCGCCACTATCTTTGCTCCGCGAGACATCATCTTGCCGGTTTCCTGGCTCGTCGCTCTGGGCAGCACGCTGACAGCAACAGCCACATCCTTTGGCCACTTCATCGCCGGCCGAATCGTGACTGGTCTCGGTGGTGCTGGAGTGCTTACACTGGCCATGATATTCGTGCTGGAGCTAGTTAGTGAAAAGCGCCGTGGCATGTACATTGCGCTGACCAACACCGGCTTCACGTTGGGACTTTCGTTTGGCGCTATTGCCTATGGCGCTGCCCTACAGTCGTATGGCTGGAGAGCCATATTCTGGGTTCAGGCTCCCGTTTCGGTGTTTGCTGGAGCGTTGACGCATTTCAGCGTGCCCAAGCGGGCAGAGTCTAAGGGAGGATCGGATCTGAGTACCGCGGAGAAGCTTGCCCGTATAGATTATGCCGGAGCGGCACTATTGGTAAGTATACGATGAAACTGAGAATATCGGTTTTGTGTATAAGCTTAAGCTGACCCTTCTTTGTAGACTACAACTATATCTCTCTTGCTTTATGCGCTCTCAGGTCAGGTGCAAGTCTGGTTTCTCTTCGCATCGAGCATCTCGCTGGCCATGTTCATGACTTGGGAATACCGCTACGCGTATGATCCAATAATCCCACTCTCAGTCCTCTACTCAAGAAGTGTACTATACACCTGTCTTGCGCAGCTTGTCTTTGTATCAGCACGCTGGACTTTACTATACTATGGCCCGATCTTCATGTTGGCTGTGAAAGGCCTGTCTCCATCGGTGTCTGGCTCGATTCTTATCCCGACCAACATTGGATATGGCGGTGGCGGTCTCGTCATTGGATGGCTTCACATTCGCCGTGGCGGGAGCTTTTGGTTTCCTAGCATCGCATCAATTGCCATGTTCGTTGTGACACTGCTCCTTGTTGCTTCGGCAGGCACAGTTTCCTCTCCAGAATGGCTATTTGTAGTCTTGGTGTTCTTGAATGGCTTGGCAACGGGTGGCGGAATGAACTATACACTAGCCCACATGCTATATCTTACGACTCCTGATGTGCATTTTGTCACGACGAGTTTGCTAGGAATGTTCCGCGGGTTCGGCGGCAGTTTTGGCACAGCCATTGGCGGTGGCTATTTTATGCATCTTGTCAAGGGAATCCTTACAACTGAGTTCGAGAAGCTTGATGGTGGAGTCATCAACGAGACTCGCAAAGAGCTCATCATCAAGCTGACAGGCCGTCCAGGGTTTGTATTCGATGGGGCCTTGTCGTCGGAAGAACAGGCAATCGCACAGACGAGCTACGCAGCTGCTCTCCAACATACCTGGAGAATGGCTGCATTGGTAGGATTGGTTGCTATTGGGCTACAGGCGGCATGTGGGTGGAAAGCTCCCGAAATGGCTAATAATTGTGATGTGCAAGATGACTATGATGAATCAAGGGCGGCTTTAATCAGTGCCGAGGGAGTTCATGAAGATTAGGCTATAAGCAATAGAATTAGTTGATGCACTTCCATATTACAGAATAGCTAAATAGTTCCTCGCAACGGGAAGGTAAGCATTGGATACGAATCAAATCCGAGTTGTGATAGTCTATTGAAACCGGGTTATAGGCCGTAGCCGATGTCCCCCTAAGTGCATCAGGAAATAGAGGGTGTGCAGGTATAGTTAGAGTATATATCTGTAATTACATGCACACCAAATGTATACAAATAGTGTATACAATTAGGTGAGATATTACGCCAGCTATCGGCGTATGTTGATAGGACAGTATTATGAACACTTTGGTACATCTGATCTGAGGCTCGTGATTTTTCTTCCTTTTATATTCTTTTTCTCATTTTTTTTTGCGAACATGCAAGGCAGGGTGTGAACGGAGATTAGAAAATTTTCCATGAAGGTGTGAAGTAGATTGTGTATGAGGTCAGGTTTCTGGGACGAATCGGTTGCGTAATAGATACAAGTCACCTGATAGTTTCGAAGAATGAGAGAGACGAAGAGAGAAAGAGAGAAAGAGAGGAGGCAAAAATTATAAAGCAAGGTGAGATAGAGAGATAAGGAGATAGGGCAGGGTAACCAAGATGTTGGTGTGTGGAAAAGTGTAGTAAGCAACGGCCTCATCTATGTTGTTGGTGTCTTGATATAGTTCATAGTGAGATGAGGCTTTTACTTTTTCTTCCTTTCCTTCTTGATCTTTCGGCGATTGAGATGACAACAGCATGTTTCGCAGGGCCGGGTATGCGAGAGCATTTGGAATCAAACGACATTGTGACCGATGAGGGCAAACTAAAGCGTAGGCTTGATGCTCTTACTACCAGTACTACCAACCACTAAACTAAGGCATGGAAAGTTGCCAGACATACATACGTCTATAGGACAAGACGAACGAGAAGATGTGGTGGACGACAAGGCGTCAGCTTACAGTTATGGATAGCTGGCAGGGTTGGAGTAAGGTAGTTAGCCTATATATGTATATATGTATGTACATACAACTAGCTGGGTATAAAGCCAATACAAATGCGGATAGGAAGAGACATTATAGATGTTTTGTGCTGTTTACAAACTAGTTTGATATACGAACGGAACTAACATAGTTCTAGTCGTTCATTCTATGATCTGTCCCGTCAAGGACGTTCATTTGCCCTGTTTGCCAATGGCCTGTCAATGCCTGTCCTTGTTTTGCTTGATTGGCCCTGCCCGTGCCGCTGTCTGGCAAAAAAGACTTTGTCTGGCAAAAAGTGCACAATCAAAAGATCATAATGATAAATATAAAAAAGACAGCAACATAAAAGCCCGTGGCTGCGTTCTTTCTTTGTCAGACGCTTTGAGGCAAAACAGGATTCGCTGTGATGACATGGATTCGAGACGGAGTACATGAGGTCCGGCAGCATTATGAAGATTAATTTCCCAGTGCGGCTCTTGCCAAGAATACTGATTAGTGAACCCGTGTATATTGGTGGTTGCAGACATGGATGTTCGTTGATATTTTTGTGATATGTGCCATTATTTGGTAGATAGTGTCAGGTTGGCATAGGCATAGGCAAGATTTTGATTTGCTCGTCAGTTTGGCCGATGACCGGCAATAGGAGAAGACATACATACATATATAGACTACGTGTTGTTGCCAACAAACAGCGAGCCTCGCTCCGTATTTGTATTCCTGGCCCTGTTGGTGTAGCTGGCCAGTTTATTCTCGATTCAGGTATCTAGCCTCATATGCAGAGGCTAATCCAACGGTCTAGGTTGGGCTCTATGTTGGGGTTTTGCTAATAAGCAGTATCATGGAGAAGCCCATACAGATCCCCTCGCCATCGTCACCATAGTTATATTACACGCAAACGCGAGAGCCACAAACCTAGGGGCGATGCACCAAAGGGCCAGGCTGAAGAAACGTTTTGTTTGTATAGAACTGGTCGTTTGTGATTTTCCATATTAGTACACATATAAGCCATCAAACGGCATGGTCGTGTCGGACGAATCTATTGGAGCGCGCCTGAAAAGTGTGAGAAGATATATTATTGCTATCTGTGGTTTCTATATCACACCTAGCTTCTTATTTGCTTACGGATGGCGTCGACCTTGCGTCAGTTTTCTGATCTAGCGAATGAAACGCCCCCGTTGATTCTGTAGTATGACCAATGGTTTGTCGAGATGTTGGATGTTGAAGGTGGGCGTGTGGAAACTAATGGTTTTTATTTTGTGATAGAAATTTGATTTTTATATGTCCACGTTCTAGAGTGTTCGTTTTTCTATTCTACATATAAATATATCATGAACTGTCGTTATGTGCGGTTCATACGGGAAACAGTATTTCCGGGTCATATTTAGAGTTCATTGGCTTGCTCGGACCTATAGAGATGAGATAAATAAGAGACAAGCCGAAAGACATGAAAAACTCGACAAACAAGACACCTCTAGCTGAGCTTGTTTGGATTCAAAGAAAAAAGGAAACATGGACAGTATATAGTGCTGAACGGCGGATAATGCAGTTGCAAACGGTATATTACCGCTAGAAAAGACTTGTTAGCACCGCTATCACTACTATTGTCATTTTTATATCATCTATACATAGGTTCTAGGCTTTGATACAACTATCGTTTGCCTCTAGGCTTCTGACAGGCTACATAGCTTAGACTGATCCTGGGACAGTAGTTGCCGCTGCCTGAACTGGGTTCGCATCGCTAGAACAGGCGTGACTTCTTTGGGCTTTTGTACCCGGAAATAATAGTGCTGTGCAACCAGACGAGCTACGACTTGTGAAACAATAGCTTTTGATATATGTATATATATAAATACGTGACTGGAATATCTTGAAATTAGAACTCACGATAAGGACCCAAGTTTTTGAGTTGGCGCGTGGCATCAAAAATTCCCCGTTACTATGTACTAGCAAAAAGACCAAAAAACATATAGCTGCTGCTAGCTGTAGGAGGCCTGATAGGGCCGTTCGATATACATATACGCATCTAAATATTTCAACTAGCATTGGCCGTGCAGTTACCGAGAAACACAGAGCTGTCGCCTGATGATAGACCTATCACATGATAAATGAGCTGGCTACCATCTATCTCTGCAACCAGTTCTTGTCCTGCTTATTTTCTTTTTTTTTTTTCGCGCATGGCCGGCTTTCTAAGTGAGACTGTTCGACTTATTGGGAAACAAGATAGTAGATTGTTACTACAAACGCGCATCAGCGATGCTTAGTGTTGGCCTGGGAGGGGTAGATAGGTAGTCACAACACACAACCAAACAAAACCAATCAACCTTGGGCATTTCTAGGGTTGTGGTGGCTATCTGTAAAATGCAGCCGAAGTCCGCGATAGCCAGCAACAAATGCAAGTCTAAGTCACAGGATTTCTTTTTTCCTCTTTGTATTTTTTTTCAATGGTGTTCTTCTTTTCTTCTTTTCCTTTATTTCCATCGACTCCCATCACGTATAAGTGACCGCTAGAGTTGCACTGATATCCTTTTTTGTCGATATCAAAGGCTCGTACAAACAGTAGCACTCACGGCGGCGGCCCGGGAACTGGCCGTGTCCATTCCTTGACTAGATTGCACATATAGCTGACTTGTTCTTGGACTAGTTTGTTTAGACTCGGCGAAGGAGCCTTGCTAAAGGTGGCAAGACGGAATTAGCAGGTCCGTGTATCACCGGGAATCGCGACACTAGTGGCTGCGACTCTGCAATGCGTCTGCAAGTCACTCACCCAAGACATAAAATGATAGCAATAGTTTTTTTGGTTTTTTTACATTCAATCAAAGTGGTCTTATAGCTGTTTCGAGCTTGGTGTCCAAATCAGTTAGTCTCGGAATATCGTTTGGCCGCCAGCTGCAGAGTCTACCTCGAATACCATTGGTAGTTACATCCCCTGTTCTTGATATAATTATAGTGAAACTATAGTTCGAAATGAGGTACTATTGTTGTTATCGTAGATAGCTCGAGTAAAAGGAGCAAAAATCATAGCTTCCTGATACTCGACACCACAGTAATTTTTCGAAAGGTAGTAGTTACAATGCATCGCGACTGGATGGTAGGATCCACTGCATGTTGTTCGTTGAGAGGATGGAAATACTCGCTGCATAACTTCCTTCCACATCAAAGGGTGGCTCCGTTGCGTCCTCGCTCGCATATGTTAGCACACTCACAAGACCCATAGGCCACGAATATCTAGACAAACGACCAACTGCATAGACTAGAATATGTACTGCCAGGGCGACAGGATGCCATCAGTTGTTTAGAGTGGTAGTGCTGTAGAGATATGTATGTATGATATCATCGTCTGTCACACCTGTGCGTAACGGCCGTATCTCGAACCATAGCCTCCCGCTACTGAAGCCCGCTACAGACAAATGCTTAGGGGCCGTTCTGTCGGCCATCTAAGCCAAGTACACCGGCGCCTAAACGGCTCTTGAACGTTGTGATCATCTCCCCGTCATCCGTTTAACGTTAGTTTGGCTGGCACCTCTCGGCCTGCCAAAGTGAAGTATAAACCTGGCAATGTAATCCTACAACAGGGCTGTGAAACTCGACCTGAGTAGTTCTTGTGGACAGCTAAAACTGAGTTCTCTAAAGAATATCAGAAGAGCCGCAGTAGGAGCCGGGTCATTTTAAGACTCATGGCAGCGTAGCAAAGAAGAGAGAAAAGGAGACTCGATGAAGAAAATGTCCCTTCAATTGCCAGACAGCTCGATAGTTTAACAGCCAGGTGGCCAGACGAGCAAACAATATTTACAAGATATTCAGGTTGTAGTCAGACAGAAGCTTGCTCAACATTCAGATTGCCAGCTGACTGGCCTGATTGGTGCCACAATATCACCGGGCTGACATGACCTATAAGAACAACAAGCAGAAGGAAGAGGCGATAGCAACCTCAGGGTTTGAGAAGTGATTGAGAAATGGCCAGAGAATGACCAGTCACTGGGCCATAGAAGGATTAGGCTTGACTCAAGAGCTGCCTCATAGCTTCGTAACTTAGTCCGGCCAGGTGAACGGCGGTTTCGTCCGGCTGCCTTTCGAGCTCTGATTCCAGTCTATTATCTATGAAATCTCATTGTCGTTTGTCATTGTCTTTGGAGATATCATTATATCTGTATTTTCGGGCTGTTGGAAATCAGACATAGCTTTTTATACTGGGTTAATCGCTTTTTCGATATCAACTCCACCAAAGAAACGCCGCCAGTAGCTGGCTAGCTGGCTAGCTGTAGTTGATATTTACCATACCAAAAGAAATATATCAGGATCTTGTGGCTATCAACGCCATGGGCGGCGCACTTCTATATTTTCATAATATATGACTCTGAATACCACGGATTTTTATATGAGATCAATGTATCATTCGCTAATTTAAGCCATATTGTAGAGCTGTTCACAACGGCTCACTCGTGGCCGAACCTAAATCCCTTAAAAAAAAACATCTCGAGTCAGCCGCCTGCCTATATGTCTTTGAGCTTACTTTTTTACTAGGTTTCTTGTAAAGTCTGAGTACTTGCTGGCGATTGAGACACATAATGTCTTGGGCATTGTTCATTATGTCTTTCAATCAAATGTCTCTGTATCTTTGTTTATTGGATCAGCATGAATAGCACATTTTTATATCAGCACGCGCCCGATACATGACATCTTGGCCCGCTATCAGAGGCCGCAGCGCCACCTTCATCTTCGCGAAGTAGTATATGTAAGCACTACTCGATGTCTCTAAGCGTTACATTGCGGCTTGCCTCACTTCCCCGACTAGACTATGGCTAGTCTTTCTAGAGCCTAGTCGTGTCTATAGCTTGGCCAACAAGCAGCAACATCATCGACTGTTGGAGGCGACATTGGTCATACGTACGAATCTATATCTTCAGCAGTATTTTTTCTCATATAAGTGGCTCCTCATGAATCCTTATGCCGTATCTGTTAGAGAGATGGCGTGCATTGGCTTGGTTGAATGTGAATCAGCGTAAAGCCAACACTAACACCGGTCCTTCCCGCCTTGTCTTTTACAGTGAATAGCTCTATCGTTGGCTTTATCTGTGTTTCTATCTTGAACTAGCCTAGCCCACATTGCCTTTCCCTCATGTTGATGATTCATTTTCTGGTTGACCTGACGTCTTCTCTATGCCCTCTGATGCGCATATGTTAGCCATGGGGCCTCAAATTACTGGCTGGAGCCCTACTGTAGTATTGTTTTGGTCTTTGCCATGACGTCTCCCTTGACAATCATACATAGATAGCCTACAACAACGAGCTGAAGTTACGAAATAGTTTTGTTGAGTAGCCTCGTTGAATTATGATCTAACATATGTCAGCAGGAAATCTCGCGTCGATAGCCTGCAGTCTCGTTTCTGGTAGAACTACAGCTACCCCGATTTTTTTCTCATGCATGGCGTTGATTATGTCACAATCTGCATGCCACATGATTGCATGGGCTTCTAGTACATGTTTAGCCTGATGTGTCTCTTAAAGTAGTTAATATGATGTTGTTGGTATGTGCATGTCTCTGTCTCCTCCCTCTTTATAGGTTCACTTCTATTCACCCGCTTATTAGACAGGCCTTATCTTCGCTTTTCCTTGCAATATACTGGCGGCGACTCTATCTGCATATGTTTACTGTTTCTTTTCTGCTCTTTTATTCATGTTCGAGTCCTAATCAAACCCTTTCCACGCTAAAGTTATATTGGCTAGTTAAAACGCATATGCGCATTTTAGAAAACATTCTGCTATGCTTGCACTATTTATTGCACACCCTGGAACTAGGTCATGTCTTCTATAATTACACCTCTATTATAGTTTGAATTCTAGTGCCTTCAACCGGTGTTGAATGCTGGGTCTTCTTCTGATTTGCCGATATGCATCACTAAAACTGTCAGTCTTCAGGTTATTCATTCCGATAAAATTATAGTTACTATATCTATATTAACGCGTAGGGCTGCCAGTTCCATGCCAATACCTGGTTGGCATTTAGTTGGCCATTCTGTTCCATTTGATATCCGCATTAAGACATCATAGATTACATTCTACGGGCCGGGTTTGATTGTCTACAAGCTCGAACTCTTACGACATGGCTGTACAGCTTCCTCGGCCCATAAGCCGGATAGGTGATGTTCTAGATGTGAGCGCAAATACATGATTTACAGAGGAGCAGGGGAGGGGGGAGGGGTGTTATATGACCAAGCTATTATATCTATGAAATAGCCCACGCCCACCATCCAAATCACATTCACACCCTCCACTACAGTACAAAGGCAGAAGAAAATACACAGCTCACACACATATATGGGCATACCATTATATGTACAAATACACATCTTGATAAACACACATACATACATACAGATCAATGCATACACACATGCTGAAAATGGGTCTCGTTCATGTTATCGCAACCCTAGTTGGGCCACACCTCATCCCTAAGCTGCGTCCTGTTTGATACAATAAACTCGATTTTGATAGCTATTCACCACACTGTTGATTAGTTCTAGTCCTAGATGGCGACTAATGTGCTCTTATTCTGCACCTGGCTCTATGACTCGACAAACAATATCGAGTCGAATCGAGTCGTAGCATGGCAAACCGAACCCTGCTCGCCTCGTACTACAAGTACGAGCCGTTCCCCCGGCTAACTTTGACGTCTGAAGAACTTTCATTATTCCGCAGTTTCTTGTTTGTCTTGTAGATGTACGCTACTTCCACATAGTCTATTTTTCCATCTCCCTGCATACAGACTGAGCTTTAAATCCATAACAAAAATCTGCAATAACCACTGCCACCTCCACTGCCACTGCCCCTTGCACACTTATATCCGTCTTTCAGAAACATCGTGACCCAGTCCAACGTAGGGTTTGTATATCCAATGATGGCAATTTCCATGCATGGTCCTGCCAGTAGACGACCGATCACCGGTGCTCTCCCTATTCCCATCTCACGTCCTCAAGTTGGCATAGAACGGCTTCCGGGACGCCGAAACATCAACGAGCCCAGAGAAGCAATGAACTGCAAGTCCTGCAGAAAGAGAAAGGTTGGTCACCGTCGTGTAGTTCCTCTATCATCAGGCTCCTTCGTCGTTTATGCTAACACAATCGTGTTAAGATCAAATGCAACCGTCTCCGTCCATCATGTGAGGCCTGTCAGGTCTTCCAATGCCCATGCATATATGGTAACGTCTCCTATTCGGGTACAAAGCATCCAAGCGCGTCCCCTTTCAAGTATATGCCGCCCGGCCTTACTGAGTTAAGTTTCTAATGACTTTATTTAGATGCCGTTCCTAAGAAACGTGGTCCGAAGAGTGATGTGCTCGAGGCTTTATTGAAGCGGGTTGATGGGCTAGAAGCCAAGCTCAAGGAAAAGAGAATCAAGGACAACAGCACATTGACATCTTCTGGCGAGCATTCACCCATAGAGTCTTCCAATGCAGATATCGACATGATATTGCAGCTTGAGGCTGCCGAGGCTGCTGATAATGGGACTGGCCTCCCTATGTAGATACCACTTCTGACGATATGGGCTCTGCCTCTGCCGGCGACTATTCTGAGTAAGTAGATCGGTACATTGAACTTACCCTTAGAGTCTATCACTAACAAGCAAATTATCTTATAGCAGTGATATCGGCCTGGCACCAGAAACTTTACTGAACACTTACTTCACCAAATCGCATGGAAAGCCTTATCATATCTTAGATGAATCTACGCTTCGTCAGCGCAATCAACTTGCTCAGGTCCCGTCGTATCTTCTCAACGCAATATATGCTATTGCCAGTCGGTATGCTTCAACTGAATTATATTCTCAATATCTATACATGACTGTTATCTAACGATTTTTGCTCTAATTGTGCCTTCTAGACATACCGTCATGCCTCAAGGCCAACAAACCGCTATCCAGATTAGCGAAAGATTTGCCCTCAAAGCTAGAAACGACCTTGACATTGACGAGCCGTCCGTAGACGCATTACAGGCGCTGCTTCTTCTTGTCTTAGCTTTCATAGCTGCTAACAAGGGCCGAAAGGCATACATGATGCTAAGTGAGTACCATCTCTCTACCCTATTACCAAGCAAAACTAACATGAAAACTCACACCCTCTAGCTAGCGCTGTGTCTATGGCTCTTGCTCTCGAGCTACATCGTGAAGTTTCCTCACAGGCGCGTATCACATTAGTTGAGCGGGAAACACGCCGTCGTTTGTTCTGGACCTGCTATGTCCTCGATCGACTCATGGCTTCGGGATCCAAGAGACCCTCCTTGATATCGGACTCGGCCATCGTTCTACGTCTACCTTCGTGGACTCCTGATGGCGCAACCATGCCCGTAGAAGCTGACTTCTTCCAATCTAAAGCATCAGCTCACATATTCCCTCGTCCTGATGGTAACGCACGCTGCAAGTATGCCTTGTTGATCGAAATTAGCCGTGCATTAGGTATGTGTACGCAATATCTAGCCATTAGTGGTATGAAAGGAGACACACAAGCTCCATGGGCCCCAGAATCAGCTCTGTCGCAGCTTCGCCACGAGCTTGATACCTGGAACTCGATGACAACAGATATCTATAGTTCTCTAGAAGGCGTGCTACGCCACCCAGAAGCTACTGTGTTGATCATGAGCAAGCTCATCCACCATTCACTTTACTGTCTACTATACCGCCCCTTCTTACCCCTTAGCCTGACTGACCTGTGTCGGCCTTCGCAACACCAGTCCTGGCGGGTTGATGCCACCAACACCTGTTTTGCCCATGCCAACGCCATCATCAAGCTGTTCAACGTAGCAAAGCAGATGGCTTCAGTGGAATGGCCGTCCTTTGCAGGGACGTGTCTTTGTGTTGCCGGCACCGTTCACATACATGGTGCGCACTATGAAAACAACGGCGTAAACTTTGAGAATAGCCTGTTTTCTCGGTCGTCAGAGAACTTCTCCCGTGGACTCAAGAGCCTTGAGGAGCTGGGGTCAACTTGGTCTGGCTTACAACACCAACATGATGCCCTCAAGTCTCTATGGACGGCTCATGAGGACCTTCTAGCACAAACGTCTAGTACCCCACCCAGTCAGCACATGTCCACGGCCAACTTTGGTGACTTCTTTGATCGATATACCTCGATCGGTAATATGCCTTTCAACTTTGGCGCAGTCCATCTCAACTTGGCTGACGTTATTCTCAACTCCACATCTATCGTGTTTGATGACGAACCCCCGTCACCAGTCTCGAGTCATCATAGGAGAGCTTCAGGTTCTGCACAGCCACAGCCTGCTATCAGTGTAGATACATCCATCTTCAGTCCTATCACAACTCGTGGCGACACACATGCCCTATCTAGCACACCAATATCCGCCATTTCTATGGCCAACATCATTTCACACTCTCAGTCACAAGCATTCACCACCGATGCCCCACGGCAAAGCATCGGGGATATCTCTCCCAGGGACTCTGTTGTCCCCGTTTCTTCCGGCGCATTCGCACTTCCATTTCACTCGCAGCTTGCTCCAGACTACAGAAATAACTACCAGCTCACTTCAACATCACAGCCACCGCCTAATGTCTCTGTTGCAGAGACACATTACACTCCTTTCTCATTCGGTGATGGTGCGCATTGGCCTGACGAATCCATGTCTCTTGATAAGGTATATTCCTCTGGCATTGTACCTGTGACACTCGGGAAGGAAGACGGTCTAGTTTCGTCCTCTGTTGAGGGACTAACACACCCGTTTTATGATATCATTACGGGCTTTTCAGACCCGCAGAAAGCATCATTGCATCATGTTAACTCGGATCCAACCCGAAAAGATCTTGAGTACCTATTCTCAGCACAGGTATCCCATGTCTAAGTTGATGCACGGTAGATTGCATCACGCATTGTTATTGGTTTCCCATACAACGAAACTTAACTTGATATATATATACTTCATTGGATAAGTAAATATTTCTTTAGCTTGTTATTGTCTATTTGTCAATTAACGTCTATTTTATTTGTCGTATCTTCTAATATTTGATTCTCTACGTTTATGCCTATATATATTAAGATAATCTTAATGTGAGTGTATTACCAGAAGTAAGAAAGTATATAGGAGTAGTTGCACTCTCTAATTAACTAGTAGAGAGAAGATGATACAAGTCGACTCGATGCTATATGGCAAGTTCAATAATCAAGTTTGACAGTTTTAGTGGGCTTAGAATATGCTTACCAATGCATTTTCTGTGTATTTGTTTCCTTTCCTTTTAGTATGAATGAGTCGGACGTTCCGAATCCTAGTGGTATATAAAGGTTATAAAAAAAATAAAATAAAAATAAAAAAAGAGACCCCCTCCTTACCACAAAGATGAAAAAAAAATTAACAACTGCCGATTCCGCTGTAATTCCCCGTTACAGCAGTTGCTTAATGGGGTGTAAGGTTCTAAATGGGGTTTGTTGACACTAGTAATGCTTATCTCGCCGCCTATCAGACCAATCGCCGCGCGTCGGGCGCCGTAAAAGTGGGGTCTCCGTGAAAAAAAAATTCAACAACCACATGCGAGCAGGTTCCCGATTTTGTTTCAAAAGCCTGTTCTTTCCTAGAAAACTCTTTCCTTCCCTTCTCTTCTTCTTTTTCTTTCTTTGCTCTCCTTCTCTCCTACGGGAAGAAGAGACACACAAATCCTCTACCACGATCGACTTTAGCCTTTGCTTCTTTTATTCATTCTTGATTATCTATTCTTGATTGTCTGCTAGTCTGCTGTTCTGTTCGTGGATAGCATATTTTGTCGTTTCTTCAACCTCCAATCTCATTTTTAATTCTTTCATTTTTTTCTTATACACAATGGCCGCCAAGGTTCTCGACTTCACCACCGCCGTGAAGGTGCTGGAGGAGTACTCCGAGCGTGATGGTCTTGACATCAACGAGCTCATGGACACCAAGAAGCACGGTGGTCTGACCTACAACGACTTCCTGTTGCTTCCTGGCTACATTGGCTTCCCGGCCTCTGCCGTGACTCTAGACTCGCCCATCACTAAGCGTATCACCCTCAAGACCCCCTTCGTCTCGTCGCCCATGGACACCGTCACTGAGCACGAGATGGCCATCCACATGGCTCTACAGGGTGGTCTGGGTGTCATCCACCACAACTGCTCGGCTGATGCCCAGGCCGACATGATCCGCAAGGTCAAGCGCTACGAGAACGGCTTCATCCAGGATCCCGTTGTTATCAGCCGTGAGACCACTGTTGAGGAGGCCAGACAGCTGAAGGAGAAGTGGGGTTTCGGTGGTTTCCCCGTCACTGGTAAGTTCTCTCAATATCGTGATCTTGTGTTCATAAAAGGATTGTTATGATGAAACAACCATATAATTTAACTTTCGTTCCACTGAAGTTATAGACATTAATTTGTCATGTGGATAACAATAATCTGACCCCTCAATCCTCCACAACATTTTTTTCAATCATTGTTTGTTTGTGATCTCATAGCTAACAATTCTGGTTGTCAAACAGAAACCGGCAAGCTTGGCTCCAAGCTGCTGGGTATTGTCACCAACCGTGACATCCAGTTCGAGTTCGACGCCGAAACCACTATTTCCAAGGTCATGACCACCTCTTTGATCACTGCCCGTGCCGGTGTCACCCTGGCTGAGGCCAACAAGATTCTGGCTGAGTCTAAGAAGGGCAAGCTGCCCATCGTTGATTCCGAGGGCAACCTAGTCTCCATGATCTCGCGCTCGGATCTGACCAAGAACCAGCACTTCCCTCTGGCCTCCAAGTCTACCGATAACAAGCAGCTGATCTGCGCCGCCGCCATCGGCACTCGCCCCGAGGATAAGGACCGTCTGCAGAAGCTGGTCGATGCTGGTCTGGATGTTGTCATCCTTGACAGCTCTCAGGGCAACAGCATGTACCAGGTTGAGATGATTAAGTGGATCAAGGCCACTCACCCCAACTTGGATGTGATTGGCGGAAACGTCGTCACCCGCGAGCAGGCCGCTACCCTTATCGCTGCCGGTGTTGATGGTCTGCGTATTGGTATGGGTTCAGGCTCTGCCTGCATCACCCAGGAGGTCATGGCCGTCGGTCGTCCGCAGGCCGCTGCTGTCCACTCCGTCAGCAGCTTCGCTGCCCGCTTCGGTGTTCCCTGCGTTGCTGATGGTGGTATCCAGAATGTTGGTCACATTGTCAAGGGTCTTTCCCTTGGTGCCTCTACCGTCATGATGGGTGGTCTTCTGGCTGGTACCACCGAGTCTCCTGGTACCTCCTTCGTCTCTCGCGAGGGTAAGCTGGTCAAGGCCTACCGTGGTATGGGCTCCATCGATGCCATGCAGGACAAGAAAGCCGGTGGCGGTGGCAAGGACTCGCAGAAGAGCAACGCTGGTACCGCCCGCTACTTCTCCGAGGGTGACAGTGTTCTTGTCGCCCAGGGTGTCACTGGCTCCGTTGCCCACCGTGGGTATGTTATATCTCTTGCGACCACTCTTCGATTCTTCGTAACATAAGTACTGACAATTCTTCCTTTTTCTAGTCCTATCTCCAGATTCGTTCCTTATTTGGCTGCTGGCCTCAACATTCCATGCAGGATGCTGGTGTCACTTCTCTGGAAGAGCTTCGCACCGGTGTTGCTGCCGGTACCGTCCGCTTCGAGCTGCGTTCTACCTCGGCCCAGGTCGAGGGTAACGTCAACATGGAGTCGTACGAGAAGAAGCTGTACGCTTAATCGCATCTCAGCTTTCTTACAATGAAAAAAAAATCTAGAATATAGAAAAAAAAGAGATTAACAAAAGAGCTGGTTTCTTTATGGGGTTTCTATCGAATCAAGTAGAACATGCTATTCGTTAACGTTGGGTATCATTAGGGTTTGATGTTTTATAGGGTTTATAATGGTTTTACACAGTACAGACAAATACTAAAATTATGTACAATGTTGTTTGATGATTTGTACGATACTAAAGCATGATATAAGGGGCCTCTCTTGCTGTTCGACATTCTTACCATATGGTGAATTAGTGAATTTCGGCGTAAGAGAAGCCTTGTCAAAGTTACTGAACTGGAGGTGGGGGAAGGGCGGCGTTTCTTTATTTTCCATAGTGGGAGGGAATTTTCATACTTTAAAGCGATAAGACATAAAAGAGCATCATCAACATCATTTCAACAGGTGTGCAATAATTGCGCTGAAAAGTCAAAGATTTACTACTGATATTGCATTCAGAGCAACCTAAATATCTTGAATAAATCATATGAATTTTATTTTTTATACAAACCAGAATTAATGCTTTCAATTTATGTTTCTTATTCTCCTTATCATCATACCATACTTTTGATACGGTGCTCCAAATCATTATATCCTTAATAACTTATGAAATTTTTACAACACCTTCAAGTTCTCTTCTTAGCCCTTTTTACTGGGTATCAAGTTGTTTAATTACTAACAACAGCCGATGACGATGAGGGCGCCGAAGGAGAAGTAGTGTTATATGAAGCTTGACTACTTCCAGCCAGTAGCGGCGTCTTGGAAGTTGGCTCATCTTCTTCTTCGATGGCATTCTCATCTTCACTACTATCGTCATCATCGCTCAGAGCCGTAGGGCCTTGACCATCTTCGAGCATCCAAGAAGGGATGATGGAGAGAGTGGCCAGAACAGCCAAGAACCACCATGGAGCAATGGAATAGCCGGACTTAAGTCCTTGGGTAAATACCCAACCAGTGGCAGCGGGACCAGCAGCGCGTCCTATGGCGCTAACAGTGGTAGCAATGCCGTTCAATGTGCCAAGAATGTGTAGTGAGCTGGTAGAGTTCGTTAGAAGGATGATCACGCACGGGAAAGCCAGAATGATGCCAAAAGCCTTAAGAGACATCACGAAAATCAGCATGCAACTACGCAGGATGGGGTCGGCAATCAGAATAGTGAATGGTGTAAGGAAATATGCGACGGGCATGACAAAAACTATCATTAATGAGAGTGTGTTAGCAATATTCAACTTGAACAGTAATTATTGATAGTTCACTGTGGTGAACCAGGAAAGAAGTTCAACGTACCACATCCACGGAAGCAGTTTCGTACACCGACGTAATTACACAGCGGTGGGAAGATGATAAACTGAATGAGACTGCATGCTAGGCCGTACAACGTAAACACAGTGCCGATCTTGTCCGACTCCCAACCAAAGCCACCAGTGAATTTGAATGGCAGTTTGGTGTTGGGGCCCGAGTGATCATCTACGGGCATGTTGAGGAAGACGGGAATAATTTGGTCGTAAGCCATTGAGTGCAACGCCAATCCCATATAGGCGACGAGAGCAATGGTCGACTGAGGGCTGAAACATTCCATGATTCCAGCTCTCTTGGGCGGCGCGCGAGTCTTGCGGCGCAGCTTAGGAGTTATCTTAGATGGGATCAACGGAGCGGTAGCTTCACCATCAACGAAAGAGGCACGTCTCTGGGTAGGGCTTTTAGAGAAGCGTATGGCACGAGTTAGGCGTTGGCCAATGAGAATGCCCCAGTCTTCTTGGTGGCGCTTATGGTCCAGAGTCTCACGGAGGAACAGTAGTGCTGTAGCAATTGATACACAGAAGAAAGCAGCGGCGATCAAATTGGGTAGTACAAAGGGATAATCCTTTAGAAACTTGTTGTCTCCGAAGAGGCCTGGGAATCGCTGAGCTGGTTTGGCAAAGAAGCCACCAAATGCTGGACCAAAGATAGAGCCCAGACTCCAAACTAGAGGCATCAGCGAGAAAGCACGTGGCTGAAGCTCTTTCTCTGATACCATTTCAGCAACCATGGTACGGATGATACCAACTATGCACAAGATTAGTCATATGCCTCTAAAAGATGAGTATAGCAATGTAGCTTGAAGACTTACCGTTACCGTTACCGGCACCCTGGATAAAGCGAATGACGATAGCAGTCTTGACATCACGAGCAAAACCCCAGCCAAGGAAACACAGCATAGAGAAGATAAGACCAGCTATAATGGCTGGTTTACGACCCCAGCGGTCAGATGCCTGGCCCCAAGAAACAGCAGTCAAGGACTGGGCAATGGCAAAGGATCCGGTGATGATACCAGCCCATTTTGCAACTTCGTTCTTAGGAATACCAAAGGACTGTATCATCTCAGGGAGATATGGGAAGATGGACATGAGAGCCACCGGCTCACAAAAGCGGGCAATACCTGCGATGAGTTAGTGACTAGATAATTCATGGCGTATAATTATGCTATAGATTGAGACTATTAATGACAGTATGTAGTGGCGGGAGATGGGTTGAGGCAAAGTGTTTGCATGAGGTCTGACAATCCATTGTTTCTTGATTGGTGACAGATGACAAGATAAATCATGATAATACCCCGGCTCGCAGAATGCATCTGGGTCTTTCTAATGGGTCCAGCACTACTGCTACTAGTATGAAGATGCCTAGAGTGGTAGGTAGTGGGGATATCTATCTGCAGGCTATCATCCTCTACTGCAAGTAGATGCCAAGAGAGACCTTGACGATGGGACGTGTAGTAGCTAATATGAGTGAATACGTACAAAGAATGGCCAATTGCTGCACGGGCAGCTTAGCCGCTGGCTTCTGCGCCGGTCGGGGTCGAGCCATAGCGAAGCGTATATGAGAAGAGATATGGGAACGAGTGAATGACAACAAGAAGCTACTAGTGTAGGCAGAAGAGACCCGTTATAGAGGGCGCGAGTAGCTGTAGATGCAAAAGGAACAGATACTGGCACTAGAATATGTACAGAGTATGAACTGGCTCAAGATTCAGAAATTCATAGTAGAGAGAGTATATGTATATGGATCCGCCGGAGTCACAGATAGAACCCGCGGCCTCAGTTTGCTAAACGAAGTTTAGTGAGTTATTTGTTTATCAGACCGTGAGAAGGTCTTTGCCAATGGGAGATATCAAAGTCCGATAAAGGGTGGGAACAAAAAGCAAAGTGAGGTGATAAGAAAATAATCCGAAATCCAGATGTCAGCAGAATAAAAGAAAAAAGCAAAAAGGAATTGGAAAGAAAATATTGCTGAAATGCTAGTAAAAGGCGTCGGCGTTTTGAGACGATTAGATTCAAGCAAAATAAAAAGGTCAAAAACTCTGCAGCACACGGTGTAGGAAAAGTACATACAAATGCATATGTATGTAGAAATCCACTTTTCAAGGGTCCTTGCCAACTGTAAATCTACCGCCTATGCAACTAAGTTTTATTCCACTTTAGTAAGTGGCGATGCGTATAAATGTCAAAGATTTTTTTTATATACAGATATGTTTCTTTTTTTCCCTTCAAGTGAATGAGACATCCATAGACGAACCACCAACCTCACGTCCGGCATGGACATTTGTAGGTAAGATGGAGGGGTTGTTGTCTTGACGGCCTGCATGTGTCTCTTGAGCCAGCCGCTATGGCTCTAGTCGAGTAGTCGAGGCCAGCCCATCTTTGTGAGCCTGTTATACATAGCACATTACAATTTATTACAGGGGCTCTTAGCTAAGTAAGTTGGTTCACCAGCGCCCTAACCCCGATGACCGATAATCATTGCCGCCTCAAGGTAACGCACTGTGGAAGATGACTACCTTTTCCGCGCCTTCTCGTTGATTCTTACAAAGGAAGTCGTAGTAGACGTTGAAAAAAAAAAAGAAAAATTTAAGAAGAAACAAAAAGAGCTATCCGAAAGGACGCACTGCTACCGTAGCATATGTTTGCCCGGATTCTATCCATGTCTCGAAAACCGTGTCTTGCACGGTGCCCATGCAGCTGAAGAGTACTTGTGTAGATCTACCTACAGCTAGTATGTTCTATATCATGGTTTATTCCCTCGTATTATTGTAGCTCTAATGAGCCTGTTGTAAGTTTTTTTATTATTATTTATTTGTAATGGTATTCGTATAATATAAATATCTTGATCAAACATCTCTATAATAAATCATGTCTATAATACAAGACCGATGCGGTGAAGCAACCAATAGGTTACTGGAGTTCCAGCACTGTGTGCTTCACAGTACAACCTTGGTGTCGCTGTGCTACAGACTCTTTTGTGGGTACTTGTTATGTTGCTTATGCCGCTCCATGAAGTATGGTTAGTTGAAACGCTGTGAAAAGGATCCTTCCTATCTACAGTGCCAGTCTATCCTCAATGGGCACAGTGTCTATTCCCGTCTGACATAAAAAAAAGCTGATCAAAATGAATCAAGCAAGCATCAAAAGATATCGATATGTATGCTCGAAGTTAGAGCTTCAATATCATATCATGCTCAAGGTCTTAAATATCGCAGAGTTTTTGGACACATATTTCTCTACGGTTATATATATATATACATACATGCATACACACATACAAAGGTTAGGACAAAAATTCCATCCTCTCATCACACTAGTCTTAAGTGCCCAAAATCGTGGCTTGATCTACAACTTCATGATGCGGTATACAGATGTGCGCCGGCAAATCATGGATGGCTACTCTTCCCAACCTCTTCAGGCGTTTTACTCAAAGTGTGGCAGCCCGGTGTATATAAGACATAAGCAGGTTATCATAGGGATAGAAAAAGGCAGCACCTGATACTTCTTTAACCGAATTTATTATTTTTGTGCATCGAATTGCATGCCATGCAAGACTATAGCGCCCACATACAAATATATCACGCACAGGCAAACTCATCACTTCAATGTGCGATATTATTTTAATAATCGTAAAACATAGTTAGTTATAGTTACTGAGTTACTAGCCCCAGCCGTTCGTCGTTTAACCAAGTAATGCAAATCAGGCATGTATCCGTTCTCAGCTTCTGGATGCCTAGCTGGGTGAGAAGAGAGAACGAAAGCTAGAAGGAGAGAAACCCCAGGTCGGCAGGAATTACCTCTTCTTACTATTCCACTTGAGTAAACAGGCCGTTTCCTTATCTTGTCCATGTCACAATGTAATACTGTCGGAATAGTCCGATAAACCCACCGTTTTTATAAAACATTCATGGTTTATTTATCACGATCTTAACCAGCTCATTATATTTACCATTGTAAGCTCACAGGATATCTCAGTTGCCACAAATGTATAAATACAGAGCGATGCCATCTCGTAAGCCTCTCCATTACATATAGCGAACAGTTGCAATTTGCGCAACCTAGCCTGCAATAGCATCCTATTGACAATATGCCTCCTTGAAAGTTACATAAATAAAATCCCATCCATTTATTCTCCCGCAAAAATGCCTGCCATAGTCAAAGTATCGCCATTTTCATATGTTCTGGTGCAATTTCACGATCCTTGGCCGTCAATGTCAAATTCACCGGAAGGTAGCCGACGCTCATAAGAGCAGCTGCCTTTTTGAGACATGACCGACACCTGTCAATGGCTGCCAACAGCTGTCGTGCTCCTAGTAAGCTTATCGGGGTAACATATGACGACAAAGCGGCCGCAGTAAAACATCAGAGCTACCAAACGTCCGACCAGACCTCGTTCGCGATATTTTTCTCGTACGGGAGAAAGCATCTTTCAATTCACCTATCGGCGAGAAACTAAGCAGCTGTGCTGCCGTGCCAATTTCTATATTTCTATAATTATTCAGGGTTTTCCGTGAAAGCTCAAACCCTTCCAATCAAAGCTGTAAGTGCCTATGTTTGAAACTAGCTGCATCCTCACGCCAGTTATTTAGCGACAGGAACGATTGATAAGGCAGGCTCTCCATTTATTCTGTTTAGGCAATGGAGCCGATTTCTATAATATATATAATATATAATCCACTTGACGCTAACAAACAAGACGGGAAGCAGTAGTATATTAGATCTTCCATAAACCAGATACAACGACCAATCGACACTCAAACTATTAAAGCATCAGAGAATCAGAGTCGCATATTCTAGCACACAAAAACAGCACGCCTCCGATGGCTTCGGAAACTACTCCGCTGCTCGGCGGCCGTCCGTCACAGGTGCGCCGACAGCGCCGCGAAGAGCTTTCCGGCTTCAATCTGTTTGTGCGCTGGTCGCTCATCGGCACTGGATCAGTGATTCTACTACTAGGTCTTTCCCTAGCTTCGCTAGCTGCTCTTCTACTATGGCCGCACGGCGCAGACCACAAGTCAGTGCTAGACATCATCAAGTCCGGCTTCCGTGAACGCCCGGTCTCCAAGGTCTCGCACCAGGAACTAGTCAATATCTTGCTTGATACCCCGTCGTCGAAACTCAGCGAAGAATGGAGCCAGTATTATACTGCCGGACCTCACTTGGCTGGCAAGAATCTGAGCCAGGTAGAGATTATCACTGTGCATACCATGTATTACGAAGGAGTAAAGCTAACACTCAAACTTATAGGCCGTTTGGACTAGAGACAAGTGGGCGAGCTGGGGTATCGAATCTGAAATCGTTGCTTACGACGTCTATATCAACTATCCTGAAGACCACGGTCTCACTCTATACTCCAAGCCCTCTCATGCCGCATCAGAAGAAGATTGGAAGGTCCAGTACAAAGCGTCCCTAGAAGAAGACATTATCCCAGATGATCCCTCGACCTCTCTTCCCAACCGCATTCCGACCTTCCATGGCTACTCGGCTAGCGGTAACGTGACCGGCCAGTTCGTGTATGTCAACTATGGCACCTACCTGGACTACGACGACTTGGTCAAGGCCGGCATTGAGCTCAAGGGCAAGATCGCCCTAGCGCGTTATGGGGGTATCTTCCGAGGACTCAAGGTGAAGCGAGCTCAGGAGCTTGGCATGATCGGCGTCGTCCTATTCACCGACCCCGGCGACGACGGTGAAATCACTAAGGAGAATGGCTACGAGGAATATCCTGATGGCCCTGCTCGCAACCCATCCAGCGTCCAAAGAGGTAGCACCGAGTTCCTCAGTGTCCGCCCTGGTGACCCGTAAGTTTTGAAGCTAAATATATCACATTTCGCGGTAGCACATGACTAACTGTGCTCTATAGTACTACTCCCGGCTATGCCTCAAAGCCTGGTGTCCCGCGCACATCCGGCGGCGATGTCATCCCTAACATACCCTCCATTCCAATTTCCTTCCGGGATGCCCTGCCTATTCTTAAGGCTCTCAATGGCCACGGCCCAGCAGCCTCCGATTTCAACCGCGCGTGGAACCGGAACCTTGGTCTATCATACCTCGGCGTCAAGTACAACGTTGGCCCATCACCGAAAGATCTAGTGCTAAACCTGTACAACAAGCAAAAATACGTGACGACTCCGCTATGGAACGTCATCGGCATCGTCAACGGCTCGCTACCAAACGACGTGATCGTAGTCGGCAATCACCGCGACGCCTGGATTGCCGGCGGCAGCGTTGACCCCAACAGTGGCTCTGCCGTGCTCAACGAAGTCATTCGTAGCGTTGGCGTAGCCTTAGAAGCCGGCTGGAAGCCCGTACGTACTATTATTTTCGCTTCGTGGGACGGAGAAGAATATGGCCTCGTCGGCAGTACCGAGTGGGTTGAAGAATACCTGCCATGGCTACGCGATGCCAATGTCGCCTACGTCAACGTCGATGTCGGTGTTGGCGGCCCTCACTTTGGCGCTGCCGCTGCACCTTTACTACACCCGGTATTACGCAACGCTACTGCCTCTGTACTCTCTCCCAACCAGACTGTGCCCGGTCAGACTGTTGCCGATGTCTGGGATGGTCGTATTCGCACCATGGGAAGCGGCTCGGATTTCACAGCCTTCCAAGACTTTGCCGGTATCGCCTCGCTCGATATGGGCTTCAAGGCTGATGCCCAGAGCGCGGCTTACCACTACCATAGCAACTACGATAGCTTCTACTGGATGCAGAACTTTGGCGATCCGGGCTTCTTATACCACAAGGCTATGGCCCAGATCACCGGCATTGTAGTTGCCCAGCTAGCCAACTTGCCCGTTGTTCCCTTCAGCGCCACTCTTTACGCCGATCAGTTGCTAGTCTACCTCGACTCCGTAGAGGCCAAGTTTAACCCCGAGTTTGCCAAGACTGCCTCGAGTAGCTCTGCCAATGCAGCTGTACTACTCGGGCTTTCTGCTGATGATGTACACTTCGAGGAGCGCTCTCGCGCAGGCGTCGATGCCATGCGCCAAGGCGATTTCGAGGCATTTAAATCACACTTTGCTCAGCTGCGCAAGTCACTTGGCAAGCTACGCACGGCGTCAGTCTTGCTCGATAAAGACCGCGAGTTTGCTGAGCGCGAGATCTCCTCCTCTATCCCCTGGTGGAACTTCTGGCGTCTGGCTAAACTTATCAAGACGGTCGTGCTGACAAACCACCGCTACAAGTTGCTAGAGCGTGCGTTCTTGTTCGAGGGTGGCCTCGATGGCCGTGACTGGTTCAAACATGTTGTTTTCGCCCCTGGGCTGTGGACGGGCTATGCAGGAGGTAAGATTCCCTATAATCCATCACGAAAGACCGTATGAACTTTGTACTAACATGTAATTTTGCTATCAATAGCTGTTTTCCCCGGTCTAGTAGAAAGCATCGATGCCAACGACTTTGCTAATGCTGCACGCTGGGCTACCATAATTAACGAATGCTTTGAGAAGGCTCTTCGCGTAGCAAAGCTTACAGATGCCCCTGCGATCGATAATACTATCATCGAATCTCTAGTTGTCTAACTTGATAGACTGTATCATCTCAAGAATGTATACAAATATCTTGAACCTTAGTTTTTAGAATCTACTTCCAATTTTATTAGTTTATACTTGCTCTTGTACTAAACAGAACTAGTATGTGTTGTTCAGATGGTGACTTCAATGATGATACCCATATAGCATTTATAACGTATATAGTGTAGTAGACAAGTTATTGAATAATAATGACCAAGCATAAGCCAAAAAAGGAAATGATTCCGTACACATTTCAACACACAATACATGTAGGTATATTCTCAAGTATAGAAATAAAAAAGAAAATAGCAAAAGTATATGAATATATAGTAGATCGAAAGATAAAATAAGAAGATAGATATAGAAGAGAAAAAACGAATCACGATCCAGTTGACGCCATCGCAGGTACCATCATCTAAAACAATAAACAGAATGCCCTTTTGTCGCCCCATCAGCAACATGCAGAAATGAAGTGATATAGAGAATATGAGTTGAGACAGATAGGGGGGGGAGGTTAAGGATCAAAAAAAAGAATAAAGAAGAAAAAAAACATGGAGTAGAATA
>RHDR01000108.1:0-62822 GCA_009806295.1 Davidsoniella neocaledoniae | reverse complement strand
GCATCAGCTGCCTGCATAATCAGATCAATGGCCCTATCATCATCTATGTTGAAGATATCAACGTCAAACTCAGTCAGAGAGCAGCACCATGCATATGACTGATGAGGAATATAATAAATAATTTATTCTGTATGTAAAGAAAAATTGAAAACAAAATGATGTTGATATCTCCAGTTGAGGATGTCTTTGTAGTGTATTTTTTTAATAATGGTGACAAAAGAAATAAAGAATGTATAGCACTTTGCCAGCTGGCAGCTTTTGAAGGCCGAGTGAGGAGTGCTTAATATTTTGTAGGCTAAGTACGGTTTTGAAGATCCCCTGCTATTTGTGCTGAAGTACAAAGTCACAAAAAAAATTGATAAAAGACCCAAACGTTCCCTCCCTCCCGCCCTACCAATTAGTTAGTTGATCTACTTTTTTTTCTTTTCTACTCGCTAAATATCTGGTAAACATCTTAGTTGTATCTCGGATATCTTGTTTAGCTTGGATTCCATCGTCTTTCTCTAGCGAGCCGCAACACCTATTTTTTATCTAGCCAAGGGTAAAAAAAAAGAATTATATCCTTTCTCTTTGCCTGATCCCTTTCCTGCCTAGAGAACGAACACGTTTCTGAGTTTTGTTTTTTGCAAGTAAGGGATTTTTAACTATATGTGATAAAGATCAAGGCCGGCAAGTAAGGTTTATTAGCATAATTCTTTTTTTATCTATTTTCTTACAATGTGCGTATCTGTATCATGAAAGCTCAGGGTCTACAACAGCTTACAAGATATCCCTGTGAATTAAATGTTCGGCACAGCACAAGTATATGAAACTTTTGTCTAATATTCGTACGTGTAGCAAGAATTATGCTGCAAGTTTGATGTTGTAAAGTTTCTTGTACACAACGATAGTATTAGAAGCAATTTTGACACCCCTTATTAACTGAGGGTGTCATATCAAGGCTATTTCATGTTCATAGCTATACAATTAAGTTTGGAATGGATAGAAGATCGCCGATTCTCTCTGTCATTGCTCTGCTATAGAAACAATATCGGGCGATCTTAATAGGGCCATATGATCTGAACATGATACGCAAATATCGTACTTTTCCAGGATCTGTATATTTTTCTGTGTCCTCTTTTGTTATTGCGTATCAAAAAATCCTTCTTCTAAAGGTAAAAAGCAATACAGGAGCTGTAAACAATAAAAAGTACGAATAAGCATTGAAGTTCTTTGGTCGTGTATCAAACTTCCCCTGTCTGAGATGTTGACGAGCTTTCCGCTACTATGGCGGAGCTATGTAGGGAACAGAATGAATGTTATTCTTCAAACAATATAACTTTGTGGTGACTAGATGGTAAGTGTATAATTACAGTATAAATATAGCGTCATGACTATAAAGAAGTCCTACATTCTAGTGTTGAAAATGGAATGTAGAGTGTTTAGTGAGTTGAAAGCTGAGAAGGGATACGCAAATAGATGATTAACCATAAGAAAAACAAGGTAAAGAGTAAGGAGTGTAGTCAATAGAAAAAATAAACGCCATTATGTTGAATTTTATGTGTTCCTGTGCAACCCATCTCGTGAGATTGTGCCGCTACGGCAGTAAGGTTATCCGCATCAAAACAGTAGGGTTATGCAAACCATACTAGGGTTAAGCAGCTAAAAATTTTGGTATCGTCAAACATGTGTAAGAAAAAAAGGTCATCACAGTACTTTTTTTTGTTTTGTTTAGTACAAGATTCTGGTAAGAATGCGAGCTGTTCAATTTTGTTAGTATCAATGGCTGATTAGTAAGTTTGAGGGTTAAAAGAAGAAGCTTACAAGATAGAGACTCGAGGTTGGTCAGCAGTTCCTTCAGATCAGACTGCTTGACATCGCTAACATCAGCCATCAGGTAGGCGATATCGTCTTTGGAATCAGAGATCTGTTTGTCGACGTTGTGTTCGCCCAGAATCTCGTTGACTATTTGAGAAAGAAGAGAGATATGTTAGTACTGTGTTCCCGTACTGATATCACGGTGATGTCTCCAGATATACCTTTACGTAGGACACCGGGGACGTTGCGGTGGATGTAGATGATTCTGGCGTGGTTAGACTCGTCACGGGTCAGCGAACGCAGGTTGACCTCGGGCAGGTTGACGGAACCGATGGTGACACCCTGGTTGATGTAGCGAATCAGAGCCTCGCCGACTATAATATAGGAAAAAAAGATAACATGTTAGCATAAGCTGTCACACGGAACACAGCATTTGACAGAAGAAAACCACAAGCAACGTCGCGAAACTAACCTTCGACACCGATAGCACGCTGGGCCTCCTCGGTAGAGCCGCCAATGTGGGGAGTCAGGATGATGTTGCTTAGGCTGCGGATATCATCACCCCATTGGTTGAGCTGGGCATTGAAGTAGTCGCCGTTGGCAGCGGGTTCGTGGGGGTACACATCCAGAGCAGCACCGGCAATGTGGCCAGTGCGCATGGCAGAGACCAGAGCAGGAATATCGACGACGGTGCCGCGGCTGGCGTTGATCAGGTACGAGCCCGACTTCATCATGGCTAGCTGAGGACCGGAGATCATGTTCTTGGTCTCGGGAAGGGCGGGGACGTGCAGCGACACGAAGTCGGCCTCGGCCAGCAAGTCGTCTAGAGTGGCAACCTGGCGGGAGGTACCCATGGCCATCAGAGAGATGACATCGTAGTAGATGACGGTCATGCCCATAGCCTCAGCCAGGACGGACAGCTGAGAGCCGATGTGACCGTAGCCGACGATACCCAGAGTCTTGCCTCGGATCTCCCAGCACTTGTGGGAGACCTTGTTCCAGGTGCCGCGGTGCATCTCGAGCGAGCGGTCGCCCAGCTGGCGGGCCAGCGAGATGATCTCACCAATGACCAGCTCAGCAACGGAGCGCGAGTTGGCAAAGGGCGAGTTGAAGACGGCGATACCGCGCTTGGCGGCATATTCGAGGTTGACCTGGTTGGTACCGATGCAGAAGCAGCCGACAACCATTAGGTTCTTGGCCTCGGCTAGGACCTTCTCGGTCAGCTTGGTCTTGGAGCGGATACCAATGACGTGGACGTCACTATGAGCGCGACAGTTAGTGCGTTGTCGTTTGTGCGTGTCGATCTGCCTGTAGAGTAGAACAAAGCTATTGTGCTGAAAAAGAGGACTCGATATATCACTTACCGGATCTTCTCGATCAGCTGATCCTCGGGAAGCGAAGTCTTCAGCCACTCAACCTGGTAGCCCTGCTTGGCCAGCATTTCACGGCCGGACTCGTTGACGTTCTCGAGCAGGAGAATCTTGACATCCTCGGTGTTGAAGGGCTTGAGAGGCTTAGCAGCAGCTAGAGCAGCGGCAGCGGCAGAGAAACCGGCGCCGGGCGAGGAGAAGGTGTTGTTAGGCGAGCTGGACAGGCTGGCAGAAACGGCGCGCGAAGGCAGCGAACTGGCGATATCCCGTGCTTGGGCCATGATGAGATAGAGTGTAGAGATAGGTTAGAGAAAAGAGAGGATGCGAGGCTTTGATCACTGAAGATATTAGACGATATCAAGTATCTAGAGAAAGCTAGAGAAAGAAATCGGAAGACAGGGTTGGCAAGGCTAGGAAGTCAGAAAACCGAAAAAAATCGCAAAACGGCGATGGCGAATGGCGAATAGGATTGCGGGAGGGAAAATGGGGTGCGTTAGCTAGAGTTTTTATAGAAATTTATTATAGCTTGACTCCGGAGACGGAGAGAGGCAACACTAAGACTAAGAATAAGAGGTAAGGGTAGAGAAGAATGAAGAGGTGATGATGGTACGAGAGATATTAAGCACAGAGTCGGTTTATAGACGGTTCCTGGACGGCTTCTTATATATCTTGTTCCTGTCTTTCGTTATGAGTTGTGACGTCGGCGATCTCAGCCGGCTTAAGGTTGCCTTAGAAAATGCTATAGTACATACTATAACACCAAAAAATCACTCGAATTACTTAGGACTGCCTAAAACAGCACCCTCCCTCGACTTTTGGAGGGGTCCATTAGGGTCTACGGTTACGTTGATGTGACTCCCTTCCCAAACTGTGGGGCCGACTATCTGTACAGTGGTAGGCTTGGCTCGGGCTGCCCAAGCTTCAAGAGTCTCGTAGTAGAGTCTCTTGGTAGAAGAAAAGCGGGAGCAAGTATAAGAAGTATAAGCGTGCGAGCAACAGACAGCATATGTAGGAGTCAACAAATATACAAAGACCGGCGCTAGACTAGACCTCAATGCCTCAGGCGGCATGTTGTGATATTGAATCAGCAGACTATTCCAATGTAGCAAATGGCACCATCGCCCTATGCACTGTTGTCATCTTACTTAGCATTTTGTTCCCTGGATTTCCAGGTCTTCCTCACCAATAACCGTTAAGAAAAATGGCATGGTGCAACAGGCATGGTTTCTGTGCTTACAGCTTAAAACAGCCTTGATTTCTTGATCTAGCTCGTCGTGACTCGGCGCGGAGGTCCTGGTTCGGGGCAGCCCCGCGATGTCTAGTTAGTTGTATGTGTATAGTTACTTGTAGAAGAAGAACTGTAGTAATGTCAGGCAAAAAACAACTAAAAAAAAACTCCCCTAGACTCAAGAGTCACAGCCCTCCCATTCTAGCTGACGTGCTCGCAAAATTGTAACCAGGCCGCCGCCGCCCAAGCTTGCACGCCGCACTATTGCAGCTACTTTGACTCTAAGAAGAAAGGCCTGGCTTTTCTTCTCGGCTTTGTGATCCTTCTTACAAACATGGGTGACCATGGCTTCCTTGGCTTCCTTGCCACTCCTTCATGCTCAGTTTCTGCCCTTTCTTGTTCTTGTCAGCTCTATGGCGGCTGCTTCCATTTGTCTCTGATCATTTTTGTATACAAAGCAGCAAAAGAAGCTCGAGAATACCTAAAGGGAGGGATGCCTTCGGTCAACCTTTGACTCAGATGCTCTCACCCTAGCCAAGAAAGCGGCGGAACCATGTATACAAAAATGGTCTCAAACCCTTGCAACCAGGGTTATATAAGTCGATTCCGTCATCGGCTTTTGACTAATAGCTCAAATGACATTATCCAGCGCTGCTCTCAAGATGAGCAATTGCTCTTGTATAGCAGGTGTAAGACGGAAAGCACGGCTCTATAGAGAAAATAAATGATTATAGTGAATAGTTCCTCTATCATAAGCATACCGTCTTCTTTTATTATCCGTCCCAGTCGGCTTCTACTCATATTACAGACTAACTACATTATTAACTATATTTTCTATTTTGAGTCTATTCACGTGCAGCCGCCAAAGTTAGCTTTCGTCATAGATTTTGTACCCTCTTTTTTTTCTACTATACCCAGCCTTGTATCAGTTTTCTTCCAACTTTTACCACGAAGTCACCCACCACTCTATATTTGATATTCAAGTCCTAACTCGATCTTCTCATACACAATGCCTTCTCGTTCAGAAATCAACTACTTCGGCGCCGTCCCGCCCTGCTACCCACCGACGTCCTCGAGGATGCCTCGCAAGCCCTTCTCAACTACCAGAACACCGGTCTGGGCATTGCCGAGCACTCCCACCGCTCCGCCTATGCCAGCGATATCCTCAACGCCGCCAAGGCCAACCTGACCGAGTACCTCAACATCCCTGACGGCTACGAGATTCTCTTCATGCAGGGAGGCGGTACCGGTGAGTTTGCCGCCACCACTTACAACTTGGTCGGTAACTGGGTTGTGCGCAAGAAAGCCGCGCTAGAGGCACAGCTGGGCGCTGGAAAGGAAACTGAGGTTCTAGCTGCCTTGAAAAAGGCTGTTGCTGAGGAGCTTAAGTTAGATTATCTCGTTACCGGTGGCTGGTCTGACAAAGCCGCCCAGGAAGCCGCGAGACTTCTAGGCCCCGAGTTTGTGAATGTTGCTGCTGACTCGCGGACTTCCAACAACGGCAAGTTTGGCATTATTCCCGCTGAGTCGGAGTGGAAGCTATCAGAGAAGGCGGCTTTTGTCTACTACTGCGACAACGAGACTGTCGATGGTGTCGAGTTCCATGCGTTCCCCAAGGTGCTAGACCCTAAGGCTGATGGCTCGGGCCCTATCGTCATCGCTGATATGTCCTCCAACATCCTGTCGCGCCGTGTGCCCGTTCAGAACTTCTCAGTCATCTTCTTCGGTGCCCAAAAGAACCTGGGTGCTGCTGGTGTCACTGGTGTTATCATCAAGAAGGAGCTTCTAGCCCAGCCTGCTCCTAGCCTCCTGCGCCAGCTTGGTCTTCCTATCTGCCCCATCGTCTTCTCGTACGAGGCTATGGCCAAGAACAACTCTCTTTACAACACTCTGAGCATCTTTGAGTAAGTTTTCATATATTCTGGCTATTTCTCCTGCATTGCTAACATGAGTTTCTTTCTAGTGTCTACATCTGCGGACAGGTTCTTAAGAAGTTGCTTCAGGTCTTCCCTACCAAGGCTGCCGGCCAGGAAGAACTTGCTGCCAAGAAGGCTACTCTCATCTACGCTGCCCTGGATGCTCACTCCGATGTATACCGCGTAGTTCCCGACAAGTCCGTCCGCTCGCGCATGAACATTTGCTTCCGTGTCTCCAAGAACGGAGACACTGATGCTACCGAAGCTGCTTTCCTGAAGCAGGCTACTGGACTGGGCCTGACTGGTCTGAAGGGCCACCGCAGTGTTGGTGGTATCCGTGCAAGCAATTACAACTCCATCTCATTGGAAGGTGCTGAGAAGCTAGCCAAGTTTATCAACGATTTTGCTGCTTAAAACTGCGTCGTGATTGGAACGAGTGATGATAAAAAAAACTAATACTAATAATACAAAAATAGAATATAAATGTCTTTTTCTGAGTACATGATTTGTGAAATTTCTAGTATCAAGATTATACAGTATACAGTACAAGCCCTTACTAGTCTTAGTGATATATCAGATATTCTTCTATCCAGCATAGTCTCTACTTTAAACCTTGTTAACAGGACAACAACTCCAAAAGTTTTTAGTCAAGACTATGTCTAGCCTAAGGTTTATCATAAGCCAACTACGAGTAGTCGTAGTACTTCCTTCGGCAACAAGACCGCTTGTTCTAGACCTTGCACATTGGCAATAACTTACGAATATGCCATATGTAGTTATCCTATCGTAAGGCAAAGGATGAATATTAGTTGTACAGATATACGTAGTTGTATGGCCATATAAGGACAAAAGGGGAAACAAGTATAGATGTAGCTGTAATAAGAAAATACAGTGGCCAAAACAAGGAACTGCGTTTTTGCCCCAACAACCTCCAAATTCCTGGACAGGTAGCATCCCTACAAAATGGCATCATGATAACATAGAAACCCTAGGCATACAGGCAACTATGGATAACTAGATACAATACTGTTTATATATATATATATATATATATCTGTACAATAGTTCGTATGTAGTTGCATATGTGACAATCAGTTACCTTTTGATTGGGGAATACTAGTTGAAACATTATAAACAAAACAAAACATATTGGAAGATCCAACAAATATTAAATAGTTGCAAAAGCCGCGAACAAAGCCGGGGGCTCTGCGGGTGGGATTTTGTTTTCAATAAGCCCCTTCCGAGCCTCCCAAACCAAACCAAAAAAAAGGCAAAGAAACAGGCAAAGAAATGCTTATATATCTTAGAGCGGTATATCGCCTTGAAAGATATCGGTTGTTTATTCGGCCAGTTAGTATTAAAGCCTACATACACATAATGACTGTAGTATATCGCTCAGCTGCGCTTTGAGCGCATTCTTTTGTCCACCGCTATTTTGTAGTAGCCAACTAAGAAGCTAAGCAAACAAGAGAAGGGAAAGAGAAGAGATATATATTCCTAATATCACTAAATACATACTTGTAAGAACTATAATCGATTTCTATAGCTATTGCTACCAATTTTCTTCGGTCATTCGTTCACCGACAGAACATTTTTATCTTCTCCATTCTTTAGCTAACTAACTAACTGATTAATGTTTTTTTTTCCCTTTTTTTCTCTACTCATTCTGGGCCATCAAGAAAACCAACACCTTTCCCCCATTATCAAGTCTTCCGCCCTCCCTCCCCCATTGGACCACGGCGGAAAAGATCGGTGACAACGACCATCACGACTGACGATTGCTTTATTATTATTTCGATTTCCTTCCCTCTCCTAGTCTTCCTTCTCTCTCTTCCCCGCAGAGCTTGCCGACCGAATTTCTCGTCGACCGACCATCCATTGTGCGATCTGCTCGCTCGACTGAAGGAGAAAAGAAAAACAAGACCGACTTGCTGACCGTCCCTGAGCAATTGATTGATTGATTCTGGTTTGATTAGCCTGGGCGTTCTCGTTTCGCTCCAATCTCTTTCTTATTTTCTTTCTCAGCCGCCTTCCTTCCTCCACCTGTTGCTATTGGAACAGAAAAAATACACCCGCCAATCCAATCACTTCTCGTCAATCCTCTCTCCACCTTAACTTCAACGTCGACTCTGCATCGTTGTTATTCTTCTATCACTTTTTTTTTCTCTGATTCCTGCTGCTGCTGCCCCTTCGCCTCATTACACAAGGCCGTTCAGCACCGCCATCCTCTTCCTCACTTTTTGTTCCGACCGACCGCTCCGTCAAACGCCACAGGGACGCTCTGTATCGATAGATAGCTTCATTTCCAGCACTCTGGTCATTCCATATACTGACGACGTTACGCCTCTTTGCATCACCATCACCATCTCCTCTCTCACCTCCACTGTCGCTTCTTCCATAATCATCTCCAGAACCGGCAATCTCAACTCAAAATCGGAACACTGATCTCGATTCTCTTGTGCTCTTCTGCGACCGTCCCCCCCTTTGCTGTCAATCCAATTGTCGTCTGCTTTTGCCAGAGTGACCTCCAAACCCATACGGCCCCGTCTTTACCGACTCTCTGTTTCAATTCTCTCGACTTAGCTCTACTCGAAAAATGAGCACTCAGCCTCCACCTCACGACATGTATGTCGATTACCACCAGCAGCTGCCCGCTCCTAGCAGATCCCCCAACTCCTCGAGACCCTCGCCCAACCAGTACGTCGCTCCTGGCTTTGCCTCCACCATGACCCTGCCGAGACACGCTCAGAGAGGCTACGACACTCTGGGCTCTGCTGCTCTCTACGACAACCAGATGCCCAACAGCTACCGCTCTATCGACCATCTGTCAAACACAGGAGGCGTTTCGCCTGCCAGCAGCATGAGTTATGGCTTCGACAACAACCCGGGCTCGTGGGCCTACTCCGGCAACAATGTCGCTACTATGAACGGTGCCCTCAACGGAGCCAGCCGCCAGCGCCCCATGGCGCGCAGAACCGCGCTTCCTGCCGTAAGTGAAGTCCAAAATTAACTAGCAAACCATTTCGATAATATCTAACCCAACTCTCTAGTCCTGGTCTGATGGCAACCCCATGTCCATGCACAACTCTCCTCAGACCGGCTTTGCCCCCAACAGCATGGGCCCAAGCCACCTTCCTAGCGGCCTTCTCATGGACCAAGGAATGTCGAATGGCGACATGCGTGCGCCTCCTCCGCCGTCTGACTCTGACCAGCTCATCCCGACTGCGATTGTGATCAAGAACATCCCTTTTGCCGTCCGTAAGGAGCAGCTTGCTCAGATCATGGTCGACATGAACCTGCCCCAGCCCTACGCCTTCAACTACCACTTTGATAATGGTGTTTTCCGCGGCCTGGCATTTGCAAACTTCCAGAACCCTGAGGATACTCGTGCTGTCATCGACCGTATGAATGGTCTGGATGTTTCTGGACGCAAGCTGCGTGTCGAGTACAAGAAGATGCTGCCAGAGGCCGAGCGTGAACGCATTGAGCGTGAGAAGAGAGAGCGCCGTGGCCAACTTGAGGAGCAGCACCGTGCTCCCATGTTGCATCAGCAACCTTCGATTCAGTCACTTACTGCCGCTAGTACGGCGTCTCGTGGTGGTGCTACCAGCAACGCCAACAACGGTCCCAACAACAGCAGCAGCAGCAATACTAGCAACAACTCGCTTATTCGTAAGTCAACGATATAATACATAATATCTAGCATCCCGAGTAGCTTTTACTAACTGTCCGCTTCTACTCATACAGCCAGCATCGATCTTAACGACCCCAACACGCTGCATTTCTACACCGAACTCACTCTCTTCAAGCGTGACGACAGTCGCGAGATTTTAGTCTTCCCCTCTAACATCAGCCCCGAGGATCGTCGCCAAATTCACATCATTGCCCACCACATGGGCTTGGAGCACCAGTCTATCGGTGACTCTGAGATTCGCCAGCTGCATGTCTACAAGAAACGCATGGTTCCTTCGCCTACTGGTCCTACGGTCACTTCTGCCGGTCTAGATGCCCACCGTCGCGGCCTTAGCCGTGCCGCTACCTTCGACTTCGCGACTGACCAGAACAGAGCCACTACCAACTACCCGCATGCTGCCCACCGCCCTGGCCCGACCATCGAATATCCACCGTCGAACGATAGTAATGGCCTGCCTAACAATCTGAGAGCCGCCAAGAGCTTTGCGGATCTACGGTCTATGACCCCTAGCCCGTCCTCCGCTAGTGCTAGCGGCTACCTGAACACTGGTCTGACTGCCTTTGCGACTACGAATGCTGGCTTGAGCCGCCTGAATGAGTTTGGCGGTGGTAGCCCCTCGATGACTCCATCACCGACCCTACACATTCCCCCTGGCAGCAGCTCTGTTGATCCCACCATGGGTCTCGCTTCTGGCCTGGCCGGTCTTGGTCTGGGCTATGATTCTGGAGCTATTGGCCAGCAGCAGCAGCAATCGCGCTCTACTCCTGGTGCCATCGGCAGCCAACGCCCTAGTGCGCGATCTAATGGCGGTGAGAGCTCTTCGCGCAATGTGCCGGATCGCCAGCCTCGTAATCCTGAGTGGAACGACCAGCAGAACATTGGCTTTTCAGGCCGTGGTCGCCCCAACGGCCACATGACCCGTGGCAGTGGTGAGTTCTAGGCTCCACAAGATCATCTTTCAATGATATGATCGGTAGGCGCTAACAACTCGCTGCTAATAGATTCCTCTGACACTGGTTCTCGTAGCACAACCGCAGCTACTCCCAGCGGACGATTCCACTAGACTGAAGTCTCACTCGTTAGTGCTACACTAACGGTTGATGCTCACCATCTTCATCTTTTGCCGGGAACTCTTTTTTCTTTTGGATATTATCTGGCGTTGTACTACATTTTGCCCTTTACCCATCTGCTAACGCCTGGTCATGATGCTCCCAAAACACCACAACTCTCCCTCCATTTGACCTCATCTACGATTTACGCTTACGATGATGAAATCCCCGGACCTTGGATATAAACTCTCAAGATCATCTTTTATCTTGTTTCTATTATTTTTTTCTTTACATTACTTCGGTTTTGCTTTTATCGTTTATTTTTGTTCCATTTTGTTCTACCATGTTTGATGGAATCGCCACGTTAATCCTCCTTTTTTTCATCCTTTTATTTTTCTTCGCTTTTATATTGTACCTTTTCATGCGATACTACCTACTAAACTCGGTTTTATTTTTTGAATTTTTTTGTCTATTCTTTTTTTCTTGCGCTATCATATTCTTGCCCTCCTATCTGTCACTTTCTCACACTCTGTGGCGTCCTCCATCATGTTACGAATTATGTCGGATCCCCCATTCACTTTTTTGATAAGACATCTCCCATTATATTTTTTACTTTTCCCATCCTTGCTTCAAGTTAAGACTATGATGTCCTGATTCAAACAAAAAAAATAACGCCACGATCTACATGCTCGGTTATGACGAAAACGACTTCCTTCTCCCAACCTTTTTTTCACCTCTCTTCCCTTCTGCAGTTTATCTGAATCATTATTTTTAACCCTTTTTTTCTCTCTTCCTCGCCTTATTTCAATTTCCTCTTCAATCTTTCGGCCTTTGGAATCGATTTACACTCCGCTAAAATAGTATTGCACTACCTACTTATTTTTAGTAGCTTCATTTTTTTCCATTCCACGTTGTTTATGCTTCGTTCATCTTATTCTCTTATGGTATCATGAATTTGCCTTAACTATTTTTTATCTGTTTTCATCTGATACCATTCAGGCAACAACGATGCTTCGTTTTCGATTTGGAGCTTATTTGATGATGACGAAATTACATTTACTTAAGAAGGTAGTGAGTAGTTGGTAAACAGAAAAATCAACATCATAAAAGAAGGGCAGTATAGGTATTCTCTTTTTTTTATTTATTTAAAAATGTAATGACGAAGGATAGACAATCTACATACTCATATTTCAGTTTCCTTTAGTTCATAGCATATCATGTTAAAAGGTATGATGAAAAAGCCGATATAGTATAGATGGATTTGATTTTTTCTTTAGACAGGAAGTTATGAAAGAAGAAAGGGAAGGGAGTGGTGAAAAAACAAACACCAAAAGAGGTTCCTTGTATATCTCATCATTAGAAAGCTCGTGGCAACATTTCATGGTCACCGTTTTTATTCTTTTTCTCTTGATATCTGTTCAAATTTTGTTATCATCTTTCTATTTATTTACTTTCAAGTTTTCTCGGCTAGTCTTTATTCGATTCATTTCTGTTTATACGTTCTTTTACTCGTCGTTTTCTTTTAACTTGAATTTTGTGTAGAGAATCCAATATGGGCTCTTATGTTATGTTTTTGATTAGTTGTGAATGTGTCCATCACTCCATATGTGAATAGTGTTATATGTATCTAGATATCACACTGTGGTACCTGAGAAAAAAAGAAGAAGCAGGGAAAGAAAAAGGTATGATGCATAGTTATTTTGATTATTCCGTAATGTATAATTTGTAATTTCAACATGTAAAACTCTTTTTTGGGAAATATTGTTATTTCACGTTCGTTGTGTTACCTCAACTCAACTTTTGACGTCACGTGCAAATTGCATACTGTGGCCGCTATTCATGACCGCCTTTTCGTCTGTTGAGATTTATTTATTTTTATTTATCTAGAATTTTTTTATTTTATTTTTTATTTACAACTATATTATACCTAATTATGCATCTACTTATTAGTTATACGAAAAAAGTAGTGTTACATGCCATATTTTCTTTTTATGAACTATAATTAAACTTAGACCTGATATGTGAGTATGAACATGATATGGATTGCTATTCTTTTTAATGGCGTTTTTTATGTGGTAGACAGACGTAAATGAATCAGATAAATCATAGAACTGTTGATAAATTGAATGGCTATTGGTATATGTACAGGTTTCGTCATTGTAATGGTATCTTAAAAAACACAAAATAATAGAACAAATATCAATCTACCTGACTAGGTAGTGGTAGTAGTGACGGTGGTGGCAGTTGCCGGTGTTACTGTGGAATCTGAAGATGCAAAATTACTACTAGTAGTAGAGTCTCCAGTAGTGGTAGTATCTCGACTACTACTTGGTGCTTGGGCACCTTCAGATACATTACCAGTCGTAGTGGAAGAGAAAGCCGTAGAACCTGCAGTAGTATTAGACTCGGTGAGAGTAGCATTGGCACTAGCACTAGTAGCTGCAATCGATGCAGAATTACTACTAGTGTCATGGTTGCCATTGCTCTTAGCCACTGTGGAAGCATTCTTTAACCCATAATTTAGAGTTTCGCTTTCCTTAGGACCTGTCCGCCGTGAGCCTCTAATCAGGGCCTGGATGTATTCATCTTCCATATCATCCTTCTTAGCTGTTAGCTCAAGCAGATCCGTATATTTCATTTTCCAATATTCGCTGAGCTTATTAGGATCCGCAGGCGGGACATCGCGGCGCTCGAACAATTTACTCGCAGCATCGTCAGCAGCGGCTTCAGCGGCTACGCGGTCCTTATAAACGGTGGCACGACTAGTAAACGCCGCCGTTAGTCCACCCAGACGGTATTCCCAGGCTAGCACATAGCGCGTATAACCCTCGGTGACTTCAGCGCGCTGAAAACGAGGCCGTTTTGGGATCAGGATCTTGCCGCCGGCGAGAACAGCTACGTTGATGAGGAAGGCTTCCTTGGTCTTGGCTTTACGGTGTAAGTCGACAAAGGTAGCGTCAACGATACGGCGGGCTTCAGCTACGTCGGCTGTCGGTGCTGGTTGGCCGTCGGCGTCGATCCACTCGGCACTGAGAGCACGTAATAGTAGGAAGTTGTACATAGCTTCCAGGTTCGTGGTATCTTCTGGGTTACGGAATGGGTTTGGGAATGGCTCGGGACCAGGCCCTTGACGGGGTTTGCCGCCGGTGCCGTCAGAGTTGGTACCGGATGTGTATGTGGAAGAATTGAACGGTGGTAAACGCACAGCAGGGAATCCGAGATCACCTTTGTCGGTACGTTCCGCAGGGAAAACATTTGTAGGGAAGTTAGGTTTAGAAGAGGTGGCGGAGATATCGTCTTCGTCGTCGTCAATGATTACATCACCTTCATCTTCGTCAGCGAAGGAGTTGTAATTGGTAGTGGTATTGTGCTGCATGTTTTGATTGTGGTATTGTTGTTGTAAATGTTGCTGTTGCTGTTGTTGTTGATGATGATTATTGTATGGGCCTGAGCCGTCGTTTACTAGAACCGATGGACCTCCAAGCCCATAGCCGCTAAGAGAAGCTGGTGTTTGCCCTAGAGACCCGGACATGGATTGCATGTGTGATCCAGGCATATGTTGACCCTCGAGCATAGAATAGCCATTTGCTGGTGGCGTGGCTAGTCGCACGTGACCACCATCGCGCTGCGGCACTTGCAGAGAGATATTTGGCCGCACCGGTCGTTGTTGTTGGCCTTGCAAATCAGGCGTCGCGGTTTGATAATGGCCTTGTTGCTGTGAGTTGAATGCAGCATACACTGGTGAGCTATCGTCTTGCTTATTGCCTGGAGGAAACACGGTCTCGACCACCTGTAACTCCAGATTCCCTTGAGCAGCACCCGACGGATTTCCGGGTGTGTTGCTGCCTGAGAAGCCGGCTAAGTTGGCATCAGCAGGTGTCCGATTCATCGGTGGCCGTCCACGCGTTCGTCCACGTGATGTACTACGCCAGGCCGATGACACCGCTTTGGCGCCATAACGCTTTTTCGGCTTGATACTGCTGCCGTTTCCGCCTGGCGTGACAGCTGATAGTGGCTCGTCAGCCCAGAACATCTGCCGCGTTGACGGCGTGATTGCTGAGTGTGGGTGTGCGGTAAGTGGCGTCTGGTTCATATCCGTCACACCACTGGGAGTCCAGCCAGAGTTTGCGCCACCGGTAGATGCGCCCTGACGCAGAGAATCATTTGTGAACCCCATCACGCTTCGGTCGCCATGATGTGACCAGCCAGAGCCGTCGCCAGATCCTTCGTCGTGGCCGGTTCCATCACCGATGAACGAGTGGCCATTACCGTAGAGCGCGGATGGCGAGTCAGGACGTGGACGACGAGAGGGTGACGTAGCGCCGATTTGATGCTCTTCCTCGTCCGCACGCTTACGACCTCTCCGGGGCCGGATATGTGGCAACAATGCTCGTAGCGCCATGTCATCTTCTGGTGCCACTCCATCACGATTTACCAAGTTGGCTGGGTTAGGGTCTGGTGGAACTTGCGACCAGTACACGTGCTGGCGGCCGATGAGATATTCAAAGAAGGCATCCACATGCATTGAATGCATCCATCTCTATGCTTCATGTCAGCGTTTTGATCTCGCTCCTGTCTGGGGGGACTAGCAATATGGAAGCTACTTACTTTAAGACGCACGGCGTACTGTTGGATCTTCTGGGTACTCTGACCCTTTGATTGATCTGGTGGATCAACACCAAGACGTAGAGCCAGTTCGATCCAGGTCTTGATTGTTTTGTCCTCCAATTGCTGGATTAGTTGGAACAGGTGAAAGGTGCTGAATGACTTTCCGTCGCTCCGAGGCGGCATCCGGAAGCCTTCTCGAAGAGCTGTGGCGTCAGTATTGAGAGAGACTGCCGGATTGCAGAAAAGAATAAAGTCCACGAAAGCCTCCTCGATGGTGTCTGCAGTCACAGCACGGTTCGGTAGAGCTCGCACTTTGGGTGGCTGAGGCGGATATAAAGAATTGGCCCCGTTACCGGTCCCGCCAGGATGTTGATTGGCAGGTGCGTTCGGTAGCAGATGGGGCGCTGGAAACGACGACATTGTACGCCTTAATCAACTCTTTGATAGTAGCTTGGCGATAGTTTGTGTTCTATGTGTAGAGTTGTTGCGAGATTTCGAGACTAGATCCAACTCACTTCAAAGTAGATTCAAATGAAGCGTCTCGCAACCAATAGTCTAGATAGTAGACTCAATAACAAGATGATTTAGTTCCCCCGTTAAAGATTATAGATTCATGGCAGCTCACAAGATGTTGAGATCTTAGAGGTGGTTGTATGCTAGAGTAAGAAGTTCAACTCTAAATCATGTGACCCTGCCTTTTTCGTTGTGCTTATATTTTTTCCCACCAAGTAGTTGCGCTCTCAGAAAACGGGCGACTAAGATAGGAGGAATGAATACTAAATGGCAACTAGCTGACAAAAGAGCGGGCAAATAACAGACGTGGCGAATGTCTCGAGAAGCCGAGCAACTACTCTATACTGGTGCAGATTCTTTTTTTATGGCTCAAATTGTTAAGAATGACAGGCGCATCAACGCACCAGGAATCTGGAATTAATTAGCTGCCTTGGTGGGTTTTATTGCTGGCTTGATTGTGTTTTCTCGGTTGGTAGTTACCGTAGCTGAAGTTGTTCTTGTACAGTAGTAGAGCAAAGGCGACCAAAAAGGGGAAGGAAAAGTAGAGAAGAGAGATAAAAGGGAATAAATGCAATCAATAAATTAGTAATAAATTCATGCTTTTTGGTGATGCTGTCAAACTCTAGACATTTTTTGTTACTTTGGAAGGTTGTAAATTTGCTCAGTTTAAAAGGTGCAAATTCAGGCAAAATGAAGATATCAATGGAAGGATAAGGAGAAAAAGAGGATAAGAGAGAGAGAAGGAAACTTCCCTGGGCTGGAAGGAAAAAATTGAGAAAAAAAAGAAAGAACATAAAGAGAGACGGATCAAATAAGAAAAAAGGCTAAATTTTGCAAGGTCAAAGGCGGCGAGCAACTACCTCTCGGGCTTCGTAACTACACAATTGTTGATATGACAGGGTCTTTGAGTTTCTGTTATCTTAAACTTGTATCTGCTTATTGTTTTGCCTATTCTTCACAATCATTTTCTTTTTTCTTCGCTTGTTTAGGCCTCCCGCGCTTTCTCAAGCTTGATTGCTAACCATTCTCTAAGCAGTTGAATTACAGGCTCGTTTTTGGATGCATCCCGTTCAGTCTTTGCGTGCCTTCCCTGGCTAGCCTGTCTTTTGCGCTTCCTACCAGTATCTTGTGCGCGACACCAAGACTCCAAAAACAATAACAATAACCGCCCATTAACCACCGGCTGTTTCTTACTCCTAGGCCAGCCTGGTCTCGACTCGACTTCGACCCGGACAAAAGACACTTGGCATGACCTAATGCTTCTAGTAGATAGCAAACTGTCGTAGAGGTAGTGCTCCTGTTGCTACCGAAATGCACGGGCTCTAATAGAAGGCTTTGACACTTCTTGCAGTGCAGCCCGCTTATTCAATCGCAACCACTCACTGCCAGACCAGTTTCTGTTGCCACCGTAGAATGCATGGAGTCAGTCCATGCATGGCCCATGGTAAATCTAGTTCACGTCCGGCCTTTAGGAACTCCCCCGCCAAGTTTTCATATTCGTATTCTACTAGGTTGATTGTTCCAGTCCCATTTTTTTTTTATACAAACATGTAGGCTCAGGCTGCTGGAAGGGAATGTTTCTTCGGTTATACTTCCGATGGGCCTGGTCTCATATGGAATAGGAAAAATGTAGAAAGAAAAAAAGAAGTCTACTGCAAGCTTCCATTTATTCATTCATTCTTACAGATTAAGGTCTTGTCCCCCCCCCCCCGCACTGGTCTTTGCTCGTCAACCGTAACAAACCATTCAGAATAAATCAGTACATATAACTCGTAGTCAAATACATATACATATATTAGGTAAAATGCTCTACAACCAGCCTTTGGATAGCCACATCCACACCTTGCCAAATCTCCATTAAGAAGATGACTCTTTGAAGCTACTCTTCGACTGCCGCGTATTCGCTTTTATCCAACTTTTGCTACAAACCAATCAGTATTAGAATTCTACGGCCTTCTAATACAACCTGGCCTAATTATAGTTGTATCTTGATCTTCCTATCTGTGCCTGGCTTTTATATAGTAGTAGCAATGGAGACTGGAGTTGTAACTGCAACAAATGCAACTGCATTGCGTTGCGTTGCATATCTGCTTAACAACTGCTGACTGACTATACTAATTCTTTTCTAGGAATCGAAACTTTAGGAGTCAAAGGAGCAAAACTCCGAGGTAATGTTAACCCTTGAATGTCACACTAACCCTACTTGCATCTTACAACATCCATCGTTCATTTTAGCTTACTAGCATCGGAACTGCTGATTAATATGTGAGATCCTGTACCGATGAAATGATTTCACCAGTCGATGGCGTCAGAACTCTACCAGAAAATCAAGCGATACCATACACCACATGATATATAATTATTATGCTAAATCTATCCGGATTAGAAATATTAATAATACCGCTGGTGAAAGAATGTAGTTATAAAGCTTGATGTTTGCTTCTCATGTGTTGATGATGTGTACAACTAGCACACACAATATACTTAACTTTCTTACTTTTTACAAACCTGTTAAACATAACATTTATCAACATGACCGTTAACCCTGAAGATTCTGAGCGCATTCCCCGCGGCGATGTCCAGGCCACGCTGAATTTCTACTCTCCGCCTGCCGACGGATCCGAGCCGGTGAATCTAATCAGCGCCGACGCTACCAAGCAGCGACCCGGAACTACTCCGACACTAGCCACTCCGTGCTAATCCACGATCTACGGGAGCGCGATACTGCACCTAGTCTTAACAACGATGCCTTTGCGCTCATCACAGCTGCCTCTCCTTCCGCCGAGACAGCCTTTGTCGATGAGGCCTCGATTGCTACCAACTTCTACCCCGAGGTCGAGAAGCTGCTATTGGGCCACGTGCCGGGATCTAACCGTGTCATTATTTTTGACCACACTATCCGGCGCGCACGGAAGGGTTCCCCGCGTGAACCTGTCAATCTGGTGCATATCGACCAGACCCGCAAGAGCGCCGAGTTACGTGTACGACGCCACGTTGCAGATGAAGCGGAGGCGGAGAGATTGCTAGCAGGTAGATTCCGCATCATCAATGTGTGGCGCCCACTGTACGATCCCGTCGAGTCGTTCCCGCTTGCTTTTGCTTCCTCGGCTTCGGTGCGGGACGAGGATCTGGTGCCTATTAGACATCAGTATGCAAACGGATATGTAGGACAGACTGCGGGTGTTCTTTACCATCCTGATCAGAAGTGGTGGTATGTGAGTGGTGTTCGCCCAGATGAACGCATCTTGATTGAGTGCTTTGATAGCGAGGCGTTCAAGGAGAACACAGAAGTCAAGGGCGGGCGAGTCCCGCATACGGCGTTTGTAGATCCTCGTACAAAGCCGGATGCTCGCCCGAGAGAAAGTATCGAGGTCAGGGCGTTGGTTTTTGGCCCTTGAAACTATCAAGGCCGGCTCTCATAGGCCGACATCTGACTGTTGATGCAGAGTATATAGGATGACGGTACGAACTGCACGTGAAGTAGATGTAGATAATACAGATATACTCAATATTGTTTGAGTACAAAGTTTCTTCATGAAAAATATACAACTACAAAAACTAAGGCAAGATTAACGCATAAAACAAAAAACAGAAACCCCCATGAGTATACATAATGGTAAGAAGATACCCGCATCGCTAGACCGGCAACTAGCGGAATATACAATAAGACTTGAGAAGTGGAAACAAATAAGGAAAGTAGGGGGCATAATTCAAAGGCTATCGGAACAGAAAGGTAATATGACGAAAAAAAGAAGTCCTAGAGAGGCTGTCCCTTGCATGGGTATTGGGTAAAAAGAAAAGAAAAATGAAGAAAGAGAAAGACAAAAGAGGGGGGTAAATAGGAACCAGACAACATAACACAGTAATAGACCAGCCAACCAACAATATTTTTTTTCTCCTACGCTCCTATATTGTTTCTGTGATATACAACATAGAATAAGTGAGAACATATACTAGCACGATATCTAGTTCTTGCGTGATTTGCCACGAGAGCTTCCCTGGCGGCTCATATTAACGCCGCTAGCACTGCTCTGTCTGCTCATGGCAACGCCATTTCCCTTGGAACCCAGGGCCTCCTTCAACCGACGCGAGCTTGACACTAAGTCCTTGGACGAGTGGTGACCAGAGGAATTCTTAGACGGTGATCCCTTGACTGGTGCCTCGTTTTCTGTGATACCAAGTTCTCTGCGAAGTGCCTCGAAGTTAGATGTGCGTGGGCGTGAAGCAAAAGCCACATATTTTTCCTCAACGCTGGGTTGAGCTGCCACCTCGAGCAGTTTGCGAAGACCGCCTGTCTGTAGTAGCGAGGCACCAGGCTGGTGATGCTTGTCGAAGTTCTTGTATAGCTTCATGACTTGGATATCTGACATGATGTCATCCTGCTGTAAGCTAGAGGGGAAATTGCTATCGACGGATCTGAGATTGGCCTTGAGGTATTGGACTGGCTGCTGTGGCGGCATCTTGGGCATCTCAGTGCCGTAGGCGAGATCCAGATTGGAGGGGATCTCAAAGGACGCAATGGCATCCCAGCCAACATACTTGTCGTCCGAAAAGTTGGTGTTGGTACCTCTAGTACTGCGAGTCTGGTGTGATACTTGACGTTCATGGCAGGAGCATCTTCTTCTTCGTTGTCAGACAGAGCATCATTGTCCTCGCCAGAGCCAAAGCGATGACGAAGCATGTAACGATGCGCAGCAGTAGCAGCAGTATTGTAGTTCATTGAGAGTTCCTTTTCGGTGAAGAGCTTCTCAAGGCTGTATATGGGATTCGTGTGCTTGGTAGACAAACGGAGCTTCTCAGACTGCCACATGGGAGTAGCCTCGGTGGTGTCAAGCACCCGCTTGATGGGAGCCGGAGAACCATCTTCGTCACCACCACGCTTGCGTTTCTTATCGTGGGTCGATCCGTTGGACGTAGCAATGTGATCATCTTGATCTCTACGGTTTCTGGTGCGCTTAGTATTACCGCCAGGCGAAGAAGGACGCAGGAAACTGTATTGACTCGAGTGAAGCATCAAAGCAGACGTGTCGCCGACCTCGAATGCCTCTTTTTCTTTTAACAATCGGTGTTTCTTAGCATTAAGCGTGTTTATGAGACGATCACGAAGGGTTTTGGCCAGAGCTTGTTGTTCACGCTTGGCGGTCTCGACTCGGTAGTTGTGAGTGTTGCGGCTAGCCTGGATACGAGTTTTGTAATCATGCTATTGAGAGAGAAGACATCAATGTTAGAGTTGGTTTTTTTCATAGATGGATATGAGAAGAAAATGAACACTTATGAACTCAATAGCAACATACAAGCTGTTTGGTGAGCTGGAAGTCTCTGTACTCATGGATGTCGAAGATTGCCTGACTCCATTCCTGGAAGCGAGGACCGGCCATCTCCAAGAGACTACGAGATGTTTCGGCGGGATTATTAGTAGTTTGTGTCTTTGCATGTTCGGTCCGCCATTGGTCGAAGCTCTCTAGGCAGTTTTCCATGTATGGATCCATGCGCTGAACAAGAGCAAAATCGACCTGGACACGCTGAAGGTTATCGCGATATTTAGAGTCTTTGTGAAGAGTGAAGCGTTTCTCGACGGTAGCGAGACGCTCAGCAAGATCCCGACGCTTGCGATCGCGTTTAGCTTGGGCTGTGGCATCGGGACGACGAGCCCCGGCCGCAGGCTGAGGCACAGGAATGTCGTTGGTAGACATTATATGAGGGGGGCTGTTTGTATCTGTGTGAAAGGATGTATTAGGAGATGTGTCGATAGTTGTCTACGCTGCTATTGAGCAAGCAAGAGATCACGAGAACAACAGTTGACGCAAGATTGCAAAGTCTGGCTGGCTATCAGTCTGGGCTGACGAGGCCGCTCTAGCGAATTTCTCGCGGGTTGAAAGGCAAAAGAAAGAGGCTGGCTTGGTAGATAAATAGGCACTGGAAATAAGGATAAAGACGCTGTAAACCTGCTGTGTACAGAAATGATCGCGACGGCGTTTGAGGGAGACGGAAGCGAATCAGAGAAAGACTATAGTGAGTTTTGAGATAATGAGGGAAAAGTTACAAAAAGGCAAACGAAAAAAAAATAGAGTGCAGGGAAACAGACGACTCGAAAATGGGCTGTAAAGCCACTGAAGCCTGTTGGTTTTAGGCTCTGTTGGTGCCTGTAAAAATTAAAAATAGAGTGAACTTTGAGTAGGCCATTTTTCTGCCTGCAAGCTTGCCCATCAAACTGAATTTCCACAGCAAAGGCAAGAATATCGGCGACCCACTTATTCCATGCGCAAAACGGCGTCATAGAAGCTTATCACAGCCTGTGATTGGTGCGATATCGAAGCTAGAGTCACCTGTGCAAGCGCAAGCACACACACTGTACTGGTAATTGCCTGTTTTGGGCGATGGTCCTGCATGCAATTTAGACGCTTCACAGTGTCAAATCACTTAAGTCAGCACATCAATTGAACAATTGAAAAGATAGGGTCTCTTGATATGGTGGCTTCTATTATAAATTGATTTTTTTTTAATTAAAAGTGACGATGTTGGTGTTTTACAAGAAGGGGTATCGTAAGTTTGTTTTTCTTTCTTTTGCTCTAGAGCACTAAAAAGAGGAAAATAGGGTGGAATAGCATTCCTAAAACATCGTATATTACTGCTTCACGGCCTCTCGTATCTTCTGGAACTGGCTCATGAAGCCTGCGTATCCTGATGATGGCGCTGACTCTGGGGCAGGCGATGTAACTGTATTTTGAGCTGCTATTTTCCGGGCAGCCTTCTCTGCAGCAGTCTTGGCCTCAATCTCCTTGAGAAGCTGTTCATGGCGATCCTCGACAATCTTAGTCAATGTGTCAACGAACTTGGTGCGGCCCTTTTCCTCGGCGGTTCCTTTCCATACCAAGCCCAGCTCTTTGATCTCTTCGATGCGCTGTGCTGCTTTCTCAACACCAGAAATTGGATCTTCCTTGTTATCCAATAGCGTGGTGATCTCAGCTTGTAGGTTCCGTAACACTTCCTGGCCCTTCTCCTCTGAACTCTGATCCTGTGCGCCGGGTTCTGGTGCCGAGACCGACAAGAATGATGATGTTACGGATAGTTCTGATGGTGGGAAGACAAATTCCATGGCATCACCAAAGGTCTGGATGACGCTTTCGAGACGTGACCGGACCGTAGTCAACATCTGCAGCTGGCGTATGCATTCTGGGTCATCTGGAAGCAAGTTTTTTGTCGATGGAAGTTGCTCCTTAGCCTCAGTAGCTGTAGCAGGTGTTGGTGGTACAGTCTCCAAGGAAGTTGTTGGCCTTGTTTGCACGGCTGTTGAGCTGTCGATGCCTTCCGGAACAAACTTCTTGATGTCGTCACGGAGTGTCTCAGTCAATATCTCCGCAAAGCCCAGAGTCTCGCCCCTTAGAAGCTCAACCTCATATGCTAAACGGCTGCCGCTCCGTAGAATCTCATCGGTCAGTTGCGTTAAAGTAGTGGTGAGACGAGATGTGTGCGAGTTGAGCTGGGTGACTAGATCCTGGGCCTCATTAGAGACCTCGGCCAGCGAGGCTGATGGCTTCTTGCTAGTGGAAGATGCAGCAAAGGGGCCCTTCAATGGAGGCAACCTAGAGTTCAGGTATGTAGCTGCATCAAAGGATGGGTTCAGGAAATCAATGAGAAACGGGTCACTGACATATGCCGATTTGGGCGTTATTGGAGCTGTAGTTTTGGTAGCGGCCGAGCTCTTCTGTCTGAGAGTCAGCGTAGCTATACTGTTTCCACGCTTCCTTGAGGCCATTGCTGCTGATATGTAGTACAGATGTATTGCTATACCGGATTGCCAAATGACCAGCTCAACCAGAATACAAGGGCAAATAGTGTCGTAGGCCAGATGTTCTCATGTGTCGATATCGTCGTCGTTTGTCCATCATGGCCTACGTATCCTTGCTGGTAAGTGATTAGAAGCTCCCAAGCGTGCCAGCTGCACAAGCTGTGTCAGAAAAATAATGGCAGCTGTCAAGCAGTAATTGAAGCCAGCTACTAGCGCCACGTGACCAATATCTCAGTGCCAGCAACAACCGGTGATCAACCGAGCAGGTGGCCTCCTGATCCACCCACCGTTGGCATCGTATCGGGGTTCCTTTTGCCTTTGGAACAATAACATAGTAGCAGCAGATAGAATAATCACCAGTAGCAAAGCTCGATAATAATAATAATACCATTTTACTCGCCCGCCACCACCAAAGCCGTCTTTGCTGACCTTCACGTCTTCTTCTCACGAGACCACCGTCCATCTTGCGACCAGCCGATCGATCCGCTCCCCAGCAGTGCCCCAGCTTCTGTAAATCTAAATCCGCAGTTCCCAGGACCAGCTCCAGCGCCAGGCTGCGCTATTCTTAGTCGCTGCTAATTTGACGCTCACTTCGCCTTGAGCCTCACCTTTGTCCTTCTTTCTTTCATCCACCTCCCAATCTCCCTCCATCTATCATCCATCACCACCGCCTTCTGTCCGCAAATCACCGTCCCACAACACAAACATATCCGCCAAAATGAACCCTGAGTAGTGAGTGCCTTCTCCTTTCTCCGTTTGTCTGAGTCGAGCCTTGTGTCATGTGCGAAGAAGCCTTTGATGCTGTAGTGCAAGCCCGGATTTATTAGGCTGCCGCTATCTCTACCTACCTCTATCAATCGCTATCTACTAGGACACCTTCCGCCCCGTCGAGAGCCGCCTGCTAACACCCGCTGCCACTGTCCAGAGTCTCCCCGAGTCATCGCATATCAAAGACACATCGTGCCAGTGCTTTTATTCGTCGTCGCCTATTGGTAGTCAAGCGTCTGAGAGCGTCTTGTCGTCGTCATTATCACGACTTTCCCCGCCATTCCGCCACCACCGTCCCTCTTCCGCTTCATCCAGACGCCAAAATGTTTTGCCAACATCCCGCAACACGAAATACTGACTATTACCAGATACGACTATCTTTTCAAGCTTCTGCTTATCGGTGACTCCGGTGTTGGAAAGTCTTGCCTGCTACTCCGTTTCGCCGATGACACCTACACCGAGTCGTACATTTCCACCATTGGTGTCGATTTCGTATGTCCTCCTTTTTTCTATCTTTATATGATATATCCGCCACTTAAGATTATTTCCTGAAGCCTTTCACTTTTTCCCATCTTAAACTAACCAAGTTTCCTGGTTATAGAAAATTCGCACCATCGAGCTAGAGAGCAAGACTGTCAAGCTCCAGATTGTAAGCTAAAGCCCCTCCATCAACCGTGCCCCCATATCTTGCTCGCTTGCGGCTAACTTTGTTTTTCTTAAGTGGGATACTGCTGGCCAGGAACGTTTCAGAACCATCACTTCCTCGTACTACCGTGGCGCTCACGGTATCTGCGTCGTCTACGATGTCACTGATGAGGACTCCTTCAACAACGTCAAGCAATGGTTGCAGGAGATCGACCGCTACGCCACCGAGGGTGTCAACAAGCTGCTGGTCGGCAACAAGAGCGATATGACTGACAAGAAGGTGGTCAAGTACGAGGTGGCCAAGGAGTTCGCCGACAGCCTAGGCATTCCTTTCCTAGAGACATCGGCCAAGGACGCCAGCAACGTCGAGCAAGCTTTCCTGACTATGGCTCGCCAAATCAAGGAGCGTATGGGTGCCTCCACGGCCAGCAACACCAAGCCTAGTGTGCAAGTCGGACCTGGTCACGGCGTGAACACCAATTCCAGCGGCCCTTGCTGCTGAGCGGCGTGCCATTCTCTTCTTTCTCTTTCTTTTCTATGACTTATTTTCTTTCGTTCATGTTCAGCAAGCCAGGAAAACAGTCGATTCATAACTCTTAGCCTTTTACGTCTTTGATCCCTCCGAGCTTCTCCTGATCTCTCTCACACATAACCCCCACTTTTATGTCTTCTCTTTTTCTTTGCTTTGGGCTTTTGATGTTTCCTATTATTTCTCATTTTAACGTCGTTTTTTTTCTTCTTCTTTTCACGCTCGCGCGTTTTCCATATCATCTCTGTTTTGCACTCGCACTCGCTTTCTTTTGGACTGCATGCACATCTCCAACTATGCCATCAACATAGTACCAACTCCAACTCTTTCTTCTTTTCTATCAGTGTCGTCTTTGGCCCTTTTCTGTGACCTAACCCAGATAGCTACGCTTTGCTGTGTATGATGGAAGATCGACCACTGCGGGTTTTCACGTTGTTGGTCCCTGTCTACTAGCTAACTCACAATTTCACTTGTTATATTGTTTCCGTTAACGAAGTTTTGAACCTGTACAAACGAAAGTGGCATTTATTTATCACAACTATATGATGACGCCTATCATCACGATCCTATGGATTTGTGCCTTGTACTCAGAAGCTAGGCTAACTCCGTAATATGGTGTCACAAGATTATGTTAATCTGTAGTATGACAGTTGGGGTATCAGGTGGTCCGCATCACAGGTTGCCATAAGGAAAAGCTAGCAATAAAATCAATCTACAAAAGACGGGACAGAAGACAGAGGGAGAGACAGTAGTCCAATGAGTAAGGGTTATTAGTAAAGGATTGTGTTTGGGTTATCGAAACCAAAGCACAAAGCTAGTACAAATTGCGCAGGGCAGAATAGTATGATAGACTAGCACTCTTAATATGACAAAATAAATAAAATGCAACCATATAATTTATTTTTTTACTATGCAGATAAATAAGTCAAGACACGAGGGAGAACAAGATTGGTAGGTTCAGTTGATTAGGTTGCAATGGCCAAAACCTTGCAAGGAGAATATGGCCTAAGACAAATGGGTCTAAGAAGCCACGGACGACACGACACGGCCACGGCCTTCAGAGACAAAAAGGGAGGGATATAAGAAGCTGTGATTTAAATAATTCAATAAGGAAGATACGAAGTACGACGACAGTGAGTGGGTGCAATACAGTGGATTTGTTTATCTAGAATATACAGATACATATAACTAGAAGGTGTCACGGCAAGAGATCAAGATATGGCGTGTTTCTAGGTTTAACGAGGAATTCTAAAGACAATATACATGTGATACTGGTAGTGGTCTGTCGAAGTATCGGTAGAAACATATTTAGTATTTGGTGTTTGGGTCGTACTCTAGGTCTATGGACCAGGGAGATGGAAGGAGGGAGTCTAGCCCAGACTTATAGTAGCAGTACAAATAGGTAGTACTAGTAGCAACGATCCATATGAATGAAAGTAATAGGCCCCTGCATGGTCTGAAACGATGCTTGTTTGGGGGAACAGAATAAGAACAGAAAGGAAAAGAGCGCAGAGAGGGGAGGGAGCAAAATGATCGGCAGGAAGATCAAGCAAAAGAGAAGGGTAGAGAGAAAGAAAGAAAGAACGAACGAGGAAGAAAATGGTAAACGGAGCTAAGCAGGCGTAAAGTCTAAGTTTAAATCTACTACAAGACTCTGGAAACACAAAGGCGATGCGCCCAGGCGCTAGATGATCGACGGGGACGGCTAAAAAAGAAATCTAGGGTGACAGGATGTGGTTTTTCTCTGCTACATGTATACATATTAGATTAACCATGGCTCGGGCTGAAAAACACAGATGTCAGTGAGACTGTGTTGATCTTTCGCTGAAGATCTCCGTGGATTGGTTGGCTTTAACAAAAAAAGAAGAGCCTGGGGGAAGGGGATGAGAATACGTTGATTGGCTTAAAATGGCCAATTAGTAGAAGGGGCTGTGAAGGTTGAACCTGTCAGTAGAGCGGGTAAAGAAAGAGAAAGCTTAAAAGAAGGGCCTGTTATTCTTGATTATCTAGACAACTTGACTATGGAATAATTTGGAACGCCTAAAGCTTTGGCGGACAAAATGGCGCTGTTTGCCTCTCTTCTCTATTCTCGCATAAGGATTTGGATTGTGATACAATATATTATGATATTGAATATCTTAGTTGGAACGAAGAACAAGAAAAGAGAGAAAAAAAGGTTCTGCTATTTCTGGGGTTTGGCAAGGAAAGATGATGTTGTTTTGTCAAGGATTAGTATTCTCTTTTTTTTCTTAATTGCTTGATTTATGACGCTGTCTTTTTTATATTTTATTTTATGGCTCGTTGGCGTTTACATATTAAAGTCGGAGCGCTTCTTTTTGTTTTTCACTTCCCTTCTCTGTCTCTTCTTTCCAAGATATCGACTTTGTCGTGATATCAAAAGACGTCTCTATTCTTTCTTTCCAGTTCCTTTTGTCTGTTTTTTCCTCTCTTTTTTTCTTTCACGAGACTGGCTCTTACCTTCTCTTTCTCTCTTTCTGTTCTTCAGTCTCGATCTCATTCGATCTTTTCTTCTGCTTTCTTGTCGATAAGGAAGCTTCTTTCTTGGTTCTGATAGTAAAACAGCTATCATCTTATAGGCTACGTTTGCTTATAGTGTAAGCAGTCTTCTTACAGAGTTTCTATCATTTCTGCCGGCCAAAATTGCTGCCCAAATAACCCAACATCTTGTGCGGTGCATACCTTCCTTTCATTGATTTGATATCAAAGCCTTTTTTTCTTTTCTATACATCAACATGTCTCAATTTTACAAGTCTATCAAGACTACGGCCACCGTCGTTTCGGCCATTACTGCGGCTCTGCCGCCTAACAGCCTGATTGTTGACAATACTAGTAAGCCAGTATAGTGAATACTTATACTGTATGGCAAATAACTAACTATTAACAGCCAGTATCAAGGGTGTTGCCCGGTCTTTGGCTGAGGGTGTCATGAGCTATTACCAGCCCAACAACACAGCCGTAAGTTATCTTGTTTAGAATGCTATACATACCCTCACCCTGGTGAAGACTAACACGCTGGATTCACTAGATCTTGACTGGCGATCTTCCTGATCCGTATTATTGGTGGGAAGCTGGTGCTATGTGGGGTGCCATGATTGACTACTACTACTACACCAACGATAGCACATACAACGACTATGTGATTGAGGCTCTGACAGCGTCTGTGAACACGGGCACAAACTTCGACTTCGTCCCTACGGAGCATGCCTCGGAAGAAGGCAACGACGACCTGGGTTTCTGGGGCTTTGCCGTACTAGCTGCCGCTGAGCGGAACTTCCCGCAGCCAAACACTGATGTGCCATCCTGGTTGCAACTCGGCAAGAACATCTTTGCCTCACTCGAGTCGCGGTGGAACTCAACGGCTTGTGGTGGTGGTCTTCTATGGCAGATCTACGCAAGCAACCCCAATGGACTCAACTACAAGAACTCGGTTAGCAACGGCGGCTTTTTCCAGCTGGCAGCCCGCTTAGCTCGCATCACAGGCGAGCAGACCTATAAGGACTGGGCTGTGCGTATCTGGGACTGGACAGAGGCTGTCGGCATGGTTGACGATGGCTACCTGGTGTATGACGGAGCACATGCTGCCGACAACTGCACGGACATGAACGCCGTGTCGTTCTCATACTCCAACGGAATCTATCTGTACGGTGCTGCTGTCATGGCGGATGTCACGGGTGACTCGGTATGGTCTGACCGTGCCACGGGCATCCTGAGCGCTGTACGTAGCCGCTTCTTCTACCCGGATGCCAACGCCACCAATGTCATGTATGAGAGTGCCTGCGAAACAGTTGGCACGTGCACTGTCGATATGAAGAGCTTCAAGGGCTATCTATCGCGTTTCCTGTGGCAGAGCACACATCTACTACCTAGTCTATTACCGACCGTACAGGAAATCCTGCGGACGAGTGCTAGCGCTGCCGTTAACACATGCACAGGCGGAGGCACGACCGGCTACGACTGTGGTATGCGCTGGTATGTGGGTGGTTATGATGGTGTGGCTGGACTAGGACAGCAGATGTCGGCGCTGGAAACGGTGCAGGGTCTGCTGATCAACGGCACGGCGGCGCTCTCAAGGGCGACGCTGTACAGGTGGTTCGGGACTTGTCATGGGACTCGACCGCTGCAACTTCGGTTCTGATTAAGCGTTCCGAAGAAAGCGCCGGCACGGTTCAGGCTGTAGTCAGCGGAACGGTGCTTACCTTTGTAATTCTTCTGGGTGGCCTCTTCTCTGTAGGCGTCTAAACATTGTACTTTATTATTTCTCCTCTCTTACATAGACCTGTTTGTCTATTTTCATACTTTTCTCTTATAGAATACTTCAAACTTATATTAAATATTAAGATTGTCTATATCGTCCTTGCGCCCCTGTTTTAAAGTCTACATAGTCGTCTCAGAAAGTGCAATATATAGAAGTACCTAATATAACAGCATACACATGTACTAGCCACTCTGTACTATATAGACTCGGTCACTAATTCAAAAACAGAAATTATGAAAAATGCTAGTATTGACTATCTGACAAAGAAAATTGAAATTGGAAGAATTAAACAACGAGAAAAGAAAGAAAGTTACGCCACCAAGAGCCCGCTTCTAGTAAAAGATAAAAGTAGTACAATTATGAGAATATCCACGTCGTCGTCAGTCGTTTTTGCTCTTGCTTATAAAACAGAGTCTGTCCGTCTGCCCTAACCCTATCGCCACTTTATAGCCAGTTGCCTCCCGTTCTTTGTGGTACCGGCGGCACTGGTGGGGCGGCGTTATTGCTGCTATTAGATGAATAGACCGACTCCGACTCCTCGCGGATATCACCCAACGCGGCAATGTACGAGTTGTGGTACTCATCGTACTCACTAGTCGTGCTTCTACCGACATTACGTTCTGCGCCGGGTCCGATGCTTCCACGGCCATCCGGAAGCGGCACGGGAGACGTCGGAGACGGGAGAGATCCGGGCTGTAGATATCTGCTGTACGTAGACGAGGCGTAGCTCATCGTGGCCTTGTTGGTGGTGACAGCTGCGCCCACCATATTGTTGTCTGGGAAGAGCGGTGATGGCTCTGGAGCAAGCTGTGCCGGCTCAGGCGATGGTGAATATTGCCCACGCCAGTCAGTCGGTAGAGGTGATGCCAGTGGAACGAAGTCACGGGTCTTTTGTGTCATGGGGCCCTGAAGAAATAAAGTGTTAGTATATCTATCATGCAGAGATTATTAAAGGTACAAATCTTACGAGACTGATGGTTTGCCACCATTGGGGCCTTCACGGCGAGTGCGCTGTCGCTTGCGGACATAGTAGAAACCAATAGAGATGATAATAAGGAACACGGCCACACCACTCAAAGTACCGCCAATAACGCCACCGAGATCAGTTTTGGTGCCATTGCCACTGTCTGAGGTCGATGAGCTGCTAGCTGCTGATAACGTCGTGGTGCCTGTCGTGGCGTCTGATGCCTCAGAGCCCTTGCTACTGCCGGACGTAGTGTTTTCAGCAGCCGCCGCTGATGCGGTCTTGGAAGAAGAAGAAGAAGCAGAAGAGGAGGAGGTGGAGGAGGAGGAGGCCGATTTGCTGCTAGAAGACGCAGATGGAGAGTTACTAGTAGTCGCCGATGTCGACGTGCTTGTTCCGGTCACAGAGGGCGTTGAAGAAGTGCTAGCATCTGGCGAGTTGGATGCAGTCGGCGAGGAAGAATCGGCCGCCGGGGAACTGGAGCTCGTAGAAGCAGTGGCAGCTATCGGGGTAGTAGTGGATGAAGACGCAATAGCATTCTGGGTGGCCAAGGCCGTAGTAGGCACAGAAGACACAGCAGCCACAGACTCGAGGCTGTCAGCCGTCACGGTTTGAGACAAGCCCGGCATAGTGACCGACACGATGTCTAGCGCTGCGATACCTGACATGCTCATCATGACAGTCGCTGCTAGGTTGCTTGCCGCGCCGCAGCCAAACTGTGAGAAGCCACCCTGGAAATCATTGCGGTAGCATACCGAGCCAGCACCACAGGTGAAAATGGCGGGGTCAACGCTGGTCTGCGCGCCACTGTTCGAGTCAACACAGCCCGTGAATATACCCGTAGTACACGGGCCGGTATCGGGACAGCAGCCAATCACCGACAACGCAGCGTCCAAGGCACAGTGAGAGCCGGCCGCACATGTTGCCGGAAGCGAAGTGTCGCCGCTGATCCAGCCGCAGATGGTGTTGAAGCGCTTGAAGACAAGTGCTGGTGGCGGTGGCGCCGTCGGTCTCGGCGCTGATGTAGTCTCGATCTTGTCGTCGATTTCGTCGTGCTCGTCGAAAATGTCGGGGTTACAGCCGGTTGCCGAGGAGGGAGAACGTAGGCCGACGCCGAAGCGAAGGATATAAAGATATGCAAAAAGACGGAAGCGTGCATATTGGGCAACTGCAATTTTTAGTGGTGAAAATTAGGATGTAAGTCACCGCTTTTGGAAGGAAATCTTGCAGGTCAGACTAAAAAGAACAAAAAAAGAAAAAAATATAACACAAAAATGGAGATCGAAGATTCGAAGACAATAAAACAAAGGAAACAATGAAAGAAAAAAAATATCGAGTCTGTAGTGACAGAATAGAAAGAAATCAAGAAGTCTCAAGAAGTTCGGTCTTGCTTAGACTTCTTTCGAGTGAGGCATCTGGATAAAAACACTCTGCCTAAGAATTCGCAGCAGCTATCACACCCTCTGGAGGTCCGGATTCTTGAAGAAAACTCCTGAAGAGGGTGTTGTCTGTTCGCCGTGCAGCACCGTATCTTGTTCGTCGATGATAACAAATGATTCGATGCCCGGAACTTGCTCGTTCGTGCAAGATTAATAAGTGCGTCGAAGAAGGCGGAAGAAAGAAACCAGAATAAAGAAGGAAAAGATGAGAAAGTTATTCCAAGGAGGGAACCGTAGTTAATTTCGTAATACTATTCGTAGAAGAAAAAAGAGGAAGAGGTGAAAAATAGAGTATAAACAGGCACAGCCTCTGTGGAATCGAAGAACGCGTATATCGTTGGTAAAAGATGAGAGCTAAGTTGCTGAAGCTTCAGCAAACAAGTTGAAAAGGAAGGTCGAGAATAGAAGAAAAGAAACAAAAGAAAAGAAAAAGAAAAGACTTTCCTATTGAACAAGCCCGTTGTTCGAGGCTGATTTCTTGGAATCAATCTCTCTTTGGACACGAAAGGAAAAAGAAGAAAAAAAATTAACAAGAATCAAGAAGAGAATAAAATTGGAAGAAGAAAGAAAAGATAGAAGAAGAAAAAAGAAGAAAAAAGTGAAAACTTTGTCACAAGTACGCCAAAGCGGCGGCTCTCCATTTTGTTAATATATTTTCTCTTTCCTTCTCAAACAACTCAATATCATGAACCAATAACTCAATGCCCAGCGTTGCACTTGACACAACCTCAGAAAATGCCTGTGCTTTTCTGAAGAATAGAAGAAAATAAAACATTATTATATCTGTATATTGTCTCTATATATTTACTAACTATTCCTTTACCTAGACATCCACCCTACATCCCCCCTTTCTATTGTCGAAGACACATCTTTCTGGGCTCCTTTTGGCCTTCTTTTTGTTCTGAATCTCTGTTTTCTCGCTTCTTTCTCTTCTGCTTTGCTCTTCTTTAGGAAGACGTTTCATCTTGCCCGCAGCCGGCGTTTCTTGAGGTTCTTAGACTAGGTATAGTTCCCGTTTTGGAACATACTTTGAGCCAGGGTGTTCTTGAATTGGTTGAAGTGCTAAGTGAAGGAAGGGAAATGTGGGGGGGAAAGAGTAAGAATAAGAGCAAGAGAAGAAAGTGGAGGTATTTACAGGCGATATATTGTATTCCTCTCTTTTAATTTTCCATTTTCCTCTACAATGAGATATAAAAGGAAGTGTTCGGGAAATTATCTTGTAGCAAAGATGAAGTTTCTATTTGTTTTCAGTGCTACGTATTCGGTGCTACAAGACATAAAATAGATTTTCGGGGAGTGGCTTACTAGCCAAGTTGTTGTAATCGTAAAACTAGTACGACTAGCTCGGCGTCAGATTGTTTCTGTTACTCGGCTGTCCGTCACCCTTCTCTTCCTCATTGGTTCTGTACTGCCGTGACCACATTGTCCTAACCCATGGTACTTAATACTTATTGCCCTACTAGTTGTAGCACTAACCAGTACTATTAGCGCCAGATTGTATATGTACTAGCCGTCAAACAATAAGTTAGTTAGTCGACGGTTTACCGAGTGTCAAAGCCCCCCAGGTGGTTCTCAGACATGTAGAAAAATTATACGTACAAAGTAGCCCCTGCAGAAGAAGAAAGAGAAATCAAATGTAGTGTTCGTAGGAGGAAGAAGGGGGATTATGTGTCACGATTTTCCAAAGGAACGACAGGAAAAATGCAAGAGTACCATTTCAGAACGCTATAATTGGGTGAATTGGAGAAATGAAGAAATGAAAACGAGTTATTATGAAGTTTATGGCTTCTGATATAGACTTGAAGCGGCGTCTGTGAGAGGCTAGACTCGAGTTTGCACGTTAAATTAGTATTTAAAGCAATAGAGCAGAACAACACAGAAAGAGATTAACTAGAGAAACAGAAAATAAGATACAAACAGTAGAAAGAGTAAGTATTACCCGACGGACGGACTACAATAGGAGATAAAAGTTTTTGGGCACTTCGAGAGTTTCTGTAACGACCCGAAGAAGGGGAATAAGTTTAAGTCCGACTTTCTCCTTACAGATCGTTTCGGTCAAAGTTCCTTTTATTTATGGCTCAATGAGTGTCTGAAGCCGTTTAACTGACCAAATGTTTCTCACATAAAAGATCTGCTGTACCAAATTCCCGATTTTCTACATTGGTATATTGTAAGCTAGGAACACAATAGAAAATGAAAGAAACTTCACAAGTAATGCCGTCGTATGTAACTGTGCTAAGAGGTGGTCTAATGTTGACTAGCAGCCGATATACAGATATTTGTAGCTACGCCTCGTCCACTAACAAAGCCACTCTGGGCACTAGCCAAGTTCGTTAGGCGCAGCAGAGTCAACCAGAATCTCGGAGTAGTACGAACAACAAACATCGTCATATCCTCTCATTTGGGTTAAAGCTGGATAATTAAAATACTTTTGTGTGTATCTTTGTTTGCTACTCCTTTTTTTCTTTTCTGTTGGGGCGGCGTTTTGACGGCGAAGATGTTCATCGTAGCTCATTACTAGCAAACAAGCCATGCCTAGATATAGAGGATATAGCAAACAGTGAAGAGATTTTGGTAGTTACATGTATAGCTATCCCGGTTATGTTTTCATCACAATTCTACATAAGAATATCTCGTGATGAGGTCGGAGGACCACGGAACGTTTAAACTCCAACTCTTTGTCTTCAAGAGTTGAAGTAGTAGACAATGATTTTTATCTTCTACTTCACTACCATAAGACAAGCCTTTTGCCAAGATAAAAGACAACATACTAGAGATGATCCCGAGGCTCCACTTTCTTTTGTCGTGCAGCGTCATCATACAGGCCATTGAAACGGTGTAAGTCACTTCCATATTATTTAGCTACAACTACTGCTAATACTCTTAAACCAGATATTCAGGCCACCTCTACATGTAAGCTCATACCATGTGTATATTGTTTTGTTCTCTTGTTAGTTCTTTTACCATCTTTTGTTGCATCCAAGAAGTCTTGATTAAGCCCTCACCTAATTTATTATGCTGGCTGATATACCGATACAGTGTGTATAATATCGTAGCACTATACATATATGTATATTGATACCACAAACACAGTGCGCTGTTGTCAATATCCCGTCTCCTCAAGAGCGTGTTTCAGAACCAACGCCCGTGGCCCGTAGCCTCATTAGTTGATTAGATGCCAGCATTGAGCATATATTTCAGGTGCTAAGATAGCAAAAGCTATGGTATCCAGTGCTCTGTTCGCTGCAATTACTACACGCCGTAGTATCATCGGCACCTAGCAATTTCGCGGTGAGGAGAGGAGACAACAACAGAAGCTACAATAAACTATGTTCGATACTACTATAAATATTGGTTCTATTGTTGTTTACATGTAGTCATTTCTCTTTCTCTTGATACCTCTTGGCAACCGAAACAAGAAGATCTTATCTAGAAGTCATCATCTTCTCTAGGCCTTTTGACAAAAATACATACTTTGTAAAACAGTACAGCAACAAGGCACCTATCATGAAGATAATCCCATGATAGTATCGTCGATTCAACGTCTGATACCTCTTGCTGCGAGACTGACCCAGTTGGTCCGTGATAGGCAAACAGCACGTCCATTTCTCGGCTGGTCTCATGTCTTAGCACAGAGTTGTTCACCACGTTTAGTCTCAATTATCTATCAGTGCAAACCCAGCTCCAGTCAGCCCGTCTTACTTTTTGTATGGTCACAAATACCACCTCCGTAGTCTCGATGATCCACTGTAAAGTAGAGACAGAAGTCCTTGCGTTTGTGTCTTTTTATACAGCAAATAGCAAAAAAGGTTGCGGCTATCAGTATCATCTGTAGATCACAGCAACAAGCTTAAACATAGCGAACAAAAGACGGCGCAGATTTTCTAACATCTCTTTCTGTCACTGTTTTAAGGCGAGATGGGGGGAAGCTTAGTCTTGGTCTTGACATGTACACATAGATATAGAGTGTCTCTCTCAAGAGGAGAGGTCATGAAAACTTCGGATGTGTCAAGTCGACAGAAGCGGATGATCTCTTCAGTCAGTGGCTCTCTAAGCCTCCTTAAATCAGGTGAGCTCGTTGCATTCTTTTCAAGACGGACAATAAATGTAGGGTAGTAAGGCCCTAAGAATAGCAGCTAGATGACTGGTAAGACAAATATATCACCAAGATCTTAGTCTTTAGATCTAGAAGGTTGGTCTGTATGATAAGTCTGGTTAGATATCTTCCAGGCCACGCCTTGATTTTCTCTCCATCGGGGAAATCATAAGCGCCAATATCTTTTATTGCTATTTCCTATCTGTGTCAGTTTCTCAGCACTTAATCCAGCAATTCTCCGGGATATAGCCAAGAGAATGGCCAGTCTAGTTGGCCGCATGAGCAACTCCAATTGCCGCCGTTGCACATCTTGATATAGTAAGATCATCCCCTCTTCTTAGGATATGTACGCGTAACCGCATAATATACATGATGTATCGCCATACTGCTCATTTATACTTTTGTCTGTCTTGTTTTCTTCCATAACTTCTTCTAACAATCAATATAGCAGATATAGCATAGACGCACGTTCTACAAAGAAGTCACTTCGAGACTGCAGTCACGAGGGGTCTTCCCTAATTACAATACAGCATCGGTCTGATATTCATCTCATCGGCTTGAGATGCATTATAGAAAGACGATGAAACTTAGGCGAGGCCCAAATGTCGCATCAAAAACTAACAAACTCGCGTTAGGGTTTGTGTGATGATAACCCTATGAATCGGCATTCTCATTCTCAAGCGTTTACGATGTTACAAGATGTTACAAGATGTGTCGTTGGATTCCACTTAGTTCGTTGTTCACTTCCCGCCACCAGCATTATTAAATACATATAACCATGCTTCTTAACAATGTTAATCACAGAAGGATCAATTCCGATAATACACTGTCGACTTAGGAATGCTTCCTATGTTTTAGTGTGTTTAGAAAGGCTGATACGATTAGTTATAGTGTCCTGTGATAGATGTGTATGTTGTCAGATGGACAGCGTTCAAAGGGATAGGAGCCATGTTCATGCATATGCAGCAGTACAAGATTTCCCACGTCTCTGGCTGTGTAGGTATAATGGAGATAGTTAAAATGTGCTAAGGAAGGCTCTATTTAGAGCGTCAAGGTATAATTGATATAGTTGCCTAAAGCTTTTGACAAGATTATAGGATTTCCTACTTATGTACTCTTCAAAGGTTGCTTTACTAGAAGATCAACTTCTGCCAGAGTTGAATCGGGCTCCTTTGATTGTTGATCATGATAATACGCCGTGTACTAGGGTTAGGGTACACAGTGAAGTGATGTCACAAAATCTAAATATTTTGGTTCAAGCGTCCTAGAACGACAGTATATCGTCGTATAGTTCTTATATATATGTATATTACCCTCACCGCAACTTCCATGTCTATTATGTAAAAAGCTGGCATGCAGCTTTTAGTGTAGGCTAAGGTTCTAGGTCGAACAACGTACATGTATGTATGTACATTTCATGATGCGGCTATTTAGCGAACCAGATTCTCTGAGATATAGTGATATATATGCATGTAGATACATAATAGTGCAAGACCCGCTCGCTTCCTCAAACTGGAGGAAGGCTTTATAAGTCTGATTTCTAAGTAAGGATGCTGGTGATCTTGAAAGGAAGAAGAGGTTGTAATAGCATACATATAATCTGTACATAGATTTGTAGTGTAAAAGAAATGCTCAAGTTAAAAAGGCAGATGGCTGGTTGACTTGGTATAACATTGATATAATTAGTGTTGATATAATAGGCCTACCACTATACGAAGTGGGCAGGTGCGATGTTTTGATATCATGCTTCCCCCGCATAATGGATTTGTATCTGCAACACGCCGTGAAGTAATTGCTGTTTTTGCCCATTCTTTTGTTTTTTTTGTGGCAAAACTTGACGTAGAGCAGGGAAAAAGTAGACAAAAAAAGCATGTAAATAAACACATTCTTACACTGCGCCGTGTCACAGCTGCTGGCTCTAAAACCTGCTGCAGCACTATAATTGTATAGCAATGCTGTGATTTTAGTAGTAGAAACTAAGCCAGGGTCGCAGTACACTAACTACCTCAAGGAAGTTACCCCAGGCCATGCATGTGAGGAAAGATCATTTGGCGAAGAGACAGGAGGGGCTTCTTTCGGTACAACTACTACTACTGGTAACACTATAACACTACTATTGGCAGTTTTTATGGGCGAGCTAGAGTAAGTGCTTGCTCTTTCTGCTCCCTTGTCTCGTTCCTTCCTGGGCGGCAACGGAAAAAAAGGCAAGAACGTAAAAAAGATGAAGAAACTTGCGACTCTTCAATCGCAGCAATTTCTTTTTTAAATCGCATGGAGACCTTGATCGTTCTTTCCCTTTTTTCTTCCTCATTTGTTTCCTAGACTTACTCTGACTTTGAAAGTGTCCGGAAAACTTCACCCTCTATACGAACTGTGGAATACATTGGCTGGATCACTGGATATCACGAATCGTCTCCTTTCTTCTTCCTCTCCATTGCTGTTTCAGAACAGATAGCGCAGATAGTATCTCAAGATGCCTATCAAGGTCAAGATGCGCCGGCCTCGCGCCGAATCTCCGGCTCCGCCTCCACAGCCGAGCGCTCGCGGAACGTTGCCAGATATTGATGTTGACGACAGCTTCCACGCCGTCATCAAGAAGTTGTCCAGGTAGGCGCTTTCCCTATCTTTCATTGTATTATCTGGCTACAACTACTGACTCTCCATCTCTTTGGCTAGATACTTTACTCAGACTATCAGCGTTCCGTCGACCTTTGAGCAACTGCGCACAACTGTGGCTGGCGATTGTGTTCAGGCCTTGGTCGAGCATCTCTCGCTTGCGTGCAATAACCGCTGCATTGTCAACGCTCTTCTGTAAGTCATGAACCGGAAGCTGCTTGAAGCGAGGGTCTCTCTTTCTGTCCGTCATATGATGCGATACGAGCAACTCTCTTTTTTGTCCCTCCGCATTGGCTTTGTGTTTTGTTTTCTTCCCTCCCCTCATCTCGCCCAACCCCCTGTTCTCCATCCTAGCTGAAAAATGTCCCTGCACTAGTGCTGTATAGCGTACTAACAATAACGCTACAGCGCTCTCAAGTGGCACTATGATGCCGCAGACGAGGATCGTGGAATTAGTCTGTCCCGTGGCTATGCCTGCGAAATCGTTGCTTGGCGCTTCCTCGCGCAACTCTCGGTTAGAGAGGCCGTTTACTATTGTCTGCATGAGATCGACGAGGAAGATGAGCATGACCTCGAAGATACCCAGGACGACGATGAACTGGCTGGCACAACGCAGGTTGAGGACGGTAGCGAGCATCACCGCATTGCCGGGCACCATGACGAAGAAGCTGCTACCGAGGACTCGCCGTTGCTTAGCCATAGCCAACATTATGGCTCAGTCGCCTCGCGCCGTAGCGTCGCCTCTAGCAAGCGGAAGGCCGATCAACGTCCTACTGGTAGTAGCATTAAACGCTACCAGCTGGTTGGAGCCCTGTCGCGGCTGACTATGAGCTCCACACACATGGATGTTGACGCAGACAAGTTCGATGATCCCACGGGTCCGTTCCGCGGACTTAACGCACTTGAGATCGCGGCAATCTCCAACTCCAAGCGCTTCCTGAGCCACAGCGTGGTGCAGAAGCTAATCAATGGCATTTGGAATGGTGACATCGTCTTCTGGGATAGCCTGGACGTCAACGCCACCAAGAAGCCTCGCTTCTATAACTCTGCCCTGAGCGACCCATTCTCGCGGCTGCGTGTGCCCAAATATGCCAAAGCCTGGGAAGTCTTCTTCTTCCTGACTTTCCTGTGCCTATACTATGCCGTTATGATGGAGCGCGACCCCAGCTGCATCAGCGGCAAGGAAGCCTTGCTGTATGTGTGGATTGCGTCTTTCTTTTATGATGAGATAAGCGCTTGGATCGACGCTGGAAGCATTTTCTATACCTCCGATGTCTGGAATATGTTTGATATGGCTATGGTTTTTATTGCACTAGTGTTTGTTGGCATCCGTAAGTGTAACCTCTCACAAGATGATGATATAAAATAATGACTGCTAACTTACACTGAACTGTGTTACAGGGTCTGCTGGCTTGTACTATCAAGACGCTCGTATCATCGAGTTTGCGTTTGACATTCTAGCTATCGAAGCGCTGTTTATGGTACCACGTATCTGCTCTATTCTCAGTCTCAGCCCTTACTGGGGTTCGCTGATTCCGTGCATCCGTGAGATGGCCCGCGACTTCTGCAAATTCATGGTGCTCGTGGTCATCGTGTACATGGGTTTCCTGACAACCTTCTCACTGATTGCCCGCGAGATATACTCGTTGCCACACATGTCGATGATGCTGATGAAGATCTTCTTCGGTAACAGTGGTGTCGGCTTCGACGCCATGGACGATATCGATCCGGTCTTCGGACCGCCGCTGATGATTCTGTTTGTGACGTTGAGTAACTTCTTGCTGATGGGCTCGCTCACGGGTATGCTGTCTAACAGCTTCTCGCGTGTCATCACACACGCCAATGAGGAGTACTTGTACGTCTATAGTATCTATGTGCTAGAGGCGTCCACTTCAAACCGGTTGACGCACTTCATGCCGCCGTTCAACTTGATCGCCCTCGTCATCTTCCGCCCTATGCGACTGTTCCTTAAAAGTGATGTTCGCTTCCGCGCTGCTCGCATTGCCCTGCTGAAGGCTACGCACTGGCCCGTCGTCGGCCTGATCAAGGCCTATGAGGCTTTGTTTGGTGACGGTTCTAGCCACTCCTTCACTGGGCTCAAGGGCCCCTCCCCACTACGCGGAGGCCTATCTATTCAGAATAAGCCATCACTACGTGTCCTAGCCCGCCCAGACTCCTCGGCCGGTACTTCTGGCGCTGTAACGGCTGCCGGAAGCCAATCGAATGACACCTCGGCTCAGACGGAGAAGATCTCTGAGGCGAGCACCAAGTCTATCGCGGCACTTGAGGCACAGGTTGGCGAACTCAATGCCAAGATTGACCAGCTAGTGTCAGTCGTGATGGCGCTACAAGAGCAGCAGCTAGGTACCTCGCCTTCCGATGCGCGGGATTAGCAAGGGTGATAGTCTCTTGGAGCAAAAAAGCTTCCTCTTCTTGGGAGTCGTGATGTATATGTCTATGTGTATCTATCTAGCAAGTGAGTGGAGAGATGAGAATCGTTAGTTATCTGTGGTTTCAGCCTGGCAAGTTAAATTCAGAAATATGTGCAATATCTTGATACTATATCTTTAGCACCGTCAAATTTGTGAAAATGAAATTAGCTGAATCATTTCTGTGTTGCAAATATTGTGTACTGAGGTGACAATTAATATATTATATCCAATCTAAAGCATAGTTGCGAGTGAAAAGAACGTATGAAGCAGTACTCACTAGTATTATCACATGAGGTTATAAGCATTTATGTAATTTAAATATCGTAGTATATAAAGCTTTGGGTTAGCGAACGAAAATGTATTTATCTATCATAAAAGTGTTTGACGTCGTATAGAGTTCCATATTTTATATAGTCATTAAGTAGTAACGTGGCCTATTACGATATTCCATCTTGGCGTCAATCTCCTTTGAGATTCTGCTCCAAGAAAGCAAATATCTCCGCATGCCAGCGTTGTACATTGTCGTCATTGCGTACAACGTGGTCGTGTTCGTGTGGAAACAGCACCGTCTGACATGATACCAACATGGCCTCCAACCTACGTCTTTTGATGTCTGTTGCCAAGAAAGCATCGTCGTCTGAAGTGCCATGAAGTAGCAATGTAGGTGGTACATTCGACCACATATTGCTCGATCGTTTGTTACGAGCAGAAGTAGACGATACCCGGGATTCTACCTCGAAAGGTCCGACGTTGAGAATGATGGCTTTGAACTGTTCATGTTGTTAGATGGTTATTCTGGGCACATCTGTTATGGGTGGCTACTTACTTTAGTGATGAGGCTTGTGGACATTATGTATGTAATTAGAGAAGCACCGTAACCTGATCCAAAGAGACCGATGCGACTGGGATTAAGATATGATAGGTTCTGCATGTACTGGATTAAAGACTCGATGTCTTGCGTAACTGGGTACGACCATATGTATTTTGTTCCTAGAATGTTGTTAGTCAAAGCTGCAGATAACCCTAGGAGACTATAGAGACTCACGTTCTGAGAAATCGACGCCGTAGCCAGAGCTGCCGGCAATGTTGGGGCATATCACGATATAGCCCTGTTGGGCCCAAAGGGCAATATTTGTCTGTATGACTATCAATAGCTATTCCAAGCTTGTGCATGGATACTCTGTTCACTCACATGAAACCCCCATTCATCTTTCCATGAAGAATTCTCTGCGTCATGTAGCATGACAACACTTGGATATTGCTTCAGTGGGTCGAAGTCACTCGGCCGCACCATCAGACCATGGACCATAGTCTCTGTATCGCCTAGAAACCAGAAGTCGCTGACCATTTCGCCGTCCAGCTGGTACTTCCGGCCGTCTTTAGACATGCTCGATGTCCACTCGGCCGTAGCTGGCTGACCACCACCAAGCAGCGCTGATGGGACGCTGAGAAGCTCCCAGCGACTGCTATCTAGGATGCTCGAACTAGACACGAAGACATGATCCGGATCGTCTGATAGCGCATATGCCGCGGCCACCGACCCCGTAGTCTGCGAGAGCTTCACGGGCTCCATGCCCTCAACGAGGTAGTTCACCCACAACGACACTCGACCACCCTCATCAACTAGTGTGAGAAGCCGGTCATTGCACCCGCCCCATTCATACCGACTCGGGGCAAGGAAGACGCCACTGGCGCCACAACCCGGCGCCACACCCGCACATGGTGCGCTCTCTTCCAACCGACCAAGCAAGGTAAAGACGCCACTGCGCCGTAGTTCTCCCAGATGGATGCTCGAGCTACTCAGCGGTGCATCGTGAGCACGATGCACGTAAGCAAAAAGGCTAGCGTCGGGGGAGAAGCGAATATTTGAGCAACAACCGCGCTCGGCGCCGAAACCTGCGACAGGACGTAGCCGCAACACGGTCTGCGGTGACACGGCAGCGGTAAAGTCGGTGATGGAAAGGAAGAAGGGCATGGAGAAGTGCTGCTCGTGGCGTCTAAAACTGGCAATGAAGATTATGCCGCGCGCGCTGATGTCGTACATGTCGCGGCTGATACCGGCTGGCTTCAGCGAGTTGAAACGGATGTGGTGCTGGTTGGCCGGCGTGCCAAGTAGGTTGTAGGCCGGGCCTGACGCCTGCCAGCGGCCTGCGGTCTTGTGCAGTTTGGCGTAGAATATTACTTGCCGGCACTATATACACTGTCAGTATAGCCATCTCACAGGTTTCCGTAGAATAGAGTAATATATTCAGCATACCTGGTCGGTGCCGATGTGCTTATTGGTGTGATGTAAGCAGCTCTGTTCTTTGGTATCGACAAACCCCGTCACGGCCACAGCTAGTCCGCCGTCCGGAAGCGATACCACCTTCAAACCATCGACGTCTCCGTCGAACACCATAGCCTCGTATTGGTACAGCAGAATGCCGCGCCCAGATGCTACTATCAGCGTCGTCGTCGGCCCAAAGTACTCGTCCTCGTCTACATCACTGCGCTTCAGATACATGACGTCATTAGAGCCGTCTGGCGTCCATATGGCATCGTGGGCCGCCGCATCGTCTGTGATAGTCTCTGAAGTGTTGGTGGCTGTGTCTAGCACGTGGATCTGGCGGTTGGTGAGGTCGGCGTGTGGTGGGTGCGATAGTGTGTATAGAACGTAGGCGCCGTCATGGTTTGGCACGCCGACGCTTCGACGCGGGTCGTTGAGCAGGGCGTTGACGCTGAGCTCGTGCATGCGTACCATTTTCACCAACAGGGACTATAGAGAGTAAGGCTGTTTGGGTAGAAAGAGAGAATATAAAGCAGATACACGTATTGTTGAAAGAGGGTGGACGGCAATGAACAAGTGGTAGTATCCGTGCTGTAGTCATAGACTTTATATATGGCCGCTCATGAGACGAGGTTCGATCATGAGGAAGCAAAGCAAAGCCAGCATATAATATAAAATAGCTCTGTATATCAGGAAGGGTTCCTTTTATTGGGCTGAGATACAGCTCAGAACCGAACGGCCTGGCACAGAATATCTAGAAAACATCGAGCCTGAAGAGCCTCGGAATCTTTTCTATATAAGCCCAAGCCAAGTCGCAGGAAACAACTAAACTAATTATATATGCAAAGATCAAGACGGGCAAAAGAAAAGGAACAGACGCCGCTTTGCTGTACGAGATGTCCGGGATAAACGAGACGCCCTTGTCACAGTAGCTTTGTTTTTTTTGGCTTTTTTTGTGTTAGTTTTGGGCAGCCTTGAGTTCTATATAAGATTAGATAGAAAAGATAACTACATAGTTACATGTTAATATAATACATATGTATGTATGTATAATACATTCTAATACATATAAAGCATAAGAACTCCGTACAGAGCCAGGTACCTCCCATCCTACATATTTGTCCTGCACTGATCACTGGCTGGTGGCAAAGGAACCCTTGACAGGTAGCATAACATGTCTTTTTTCTTCTCTTTTTTTCCATTGTACGAACTCTAGAACCGAACTCCATAACTCCGGCTGCCGCTTAGAACAAAGAAAAGTCTTTACTTGAACGAGCGATATGCTTTTGCTTAGGCTGACGTGGTCCATCCAGGAGGCTCTCAAGGCAGCAATATAAAAAAAGAAGACAAAAAAAAAGACAAAAAAATTCGGCCGGTGCGATCTAGCCACATCAATCATAGACTTAAAAGAGCCACGGTACAAAATTCCGATCTGCTTACTTTTTGTATTTCTCAATTGTTCTATTATTACTGAGCCAAGCCCAAGCATGGTTGATATTTCAACTGAACTACTATACATACATGTGAATATATATAATATGCCATTCTGCTAATCTCATTCTAATCTTGGCTGTTGGTAATATTTCAAAACTTCAGTGTTTCAACCCGAAGAAAGATCAAAAGCTTATCCGATTTAGAAAATTGGCTTGGAAGTCATGAAAAAACAACCAAAGCGAAAACTTCGATGTTGTATTACAGCGATTCTGTCTGAGGTTTTCTCTAAGTCACATATACATATACAGGATCCAGAAATTCCCTAGCTAGGTATAATGCAGGAAGAAATGTCAAAGCTTGTGAGGCAGCAGAATAAAAAAAAACTAATTTATATCAAAACATGTAGAATCCCAGCATGTGATCTACCATAGATCTAACGCTTTCTTCACAACAGAGAAAAAGGTGTGCTGTGTTATGTTATATAATTTTCAACGTATGCCTAGTATTATTTTGCAGTAATATGAAATCAAATGCCCGATCTTCTGGTAAACTCCCTTGCGGTCTGTAATTGTTACCTGATACATTTCTCAACTTTTTGATATAGATTTATTCATCTCTAAAAGTGCGAGTTTAAAACGATACGACCCCCACGTGAATAGCAACACTCCAAAGGAAAGACAATGCTCTAAAAAATAGAGAAAAAGAAATACTCTTCACTAACAGAAGAGATGCTGCTCCGATACGGGGAGTCGAACCCCGGCCGCTCGGTGAAAACGAGGAATCCTAACCGCTAGACCATATCGGAATTGCTCTGGTGATTCAGCTTTTAATAGAGCTTATATACGGTCTTGAAGTCTCCTTTTTTAATCATGGAGTGCGAGCCGAGAGAACATCTTGGGGTTCGTTTTGAAACAAAGACTGTCTACAAGGTGGACTGGTTCAAAGACCAGCACAGGTCTACGGTGGGACGGATCCTAACTGCCCGGATAGATCACGGCGACTTTGCGGAGTACCATGACCGTTTCGATTTGATTTGATTTGATTATATTTATCGTCTACCTAAATCACTAAGATCATACGACGCCGGATTGGTTACCGGACAGATATTTAAAGTCCTCCGCTAGACACACTCAATAGCTTTGTATGTTTCGAACATATGGATGTGGAAAGAAATTGCCCACTGTGCCAGCAACGGAAGAAATCTTTCCATCCCTGGGCGTGCCCCAGAAATGAGAGGCCACTCCGGGCTAGCTTTGTCAAAAAGCTACTTCGGAAAGAGAGTTCCTGCAAGTATCTTGTCAAGAGACTAGAGGTGAAATGGCAGCACTACAGAGCCCATGCGCCTAGAGAAGAAGTCCCATCAGTGGGCCAGATAAGTTCAGCGGAGGGGGGAAGTGACTGAGGAGGTTTTTGTTTCTGTTTTTCCTATTTTCTGTTCTATGTTTCTATTTTCCTTGTTTTATTTGCCTTATTATTCTACTGTTTATTTTCATGTTTTTACTACTCCCTTTTTTTTTTTTTGTATTTGTTTTACTGCTGCTCATAGTGGAAGTGTGGACCACTAGCTCTTCGGGGCTAGGGGACGGTGTCTTCCTGAAAGCTGAGGACTTCAAAATATCTGTCCGGTATCCAATGATCTTAGTGATTTAGGTAGACGTTAAATATAATCAAATCAAATCAAATCTTCGGAATGTGGGGAGAGTGGACTTTTAAACAAGGTATCTTAGACGGTACCCACAGTGTATATAATAGCAAAATAGCACAGTGCTGATATTATATTTCATGCTGCGCCATATAACAGTGCGGTTAAATATAAAATACTGTTATTTGTCTTAACCCCGTTTAACCCTAAAATGATTCTTGGTAACAATAAGCATATTTATCTTGTGGAAAAACTAGGCAAGTCCCATTGCCTTTAATGCTTGCTCAACATGTTCTGCCTCTGTTGAAGGACGTTCCATAGATCCAATATAGTTCTTCCAAAACTTGAGGCCTTCGATTCCTTCTTCACGGCACAAGACACCTCTGTGTTCCGCCATCTCTAACTCTTCCTCAGCAACGCCCATACTCCAGCCAAAGCGCTCTGCCGCATCTTGAGCAGTAACGCCGCGTCCAAATTCGTGCCAGTCCCATGAGACTTCTTTCTCGGGAGGGAACTCGTGGAGATCGTTCATCCAGTCTAGCAGTGTGCGGATGACAGAATCGTCAGTACGATCCTTTCCTTGGACTACGAGGACACCACTCTTGAATTTGCGTAGGCGGACTGGCAAGTTGAGCTTCTTGAATAGACGGACGGCCTTTTCGAAGTCATTGGGACTGACTAACTCAACGCCACCGCGGGCGCGGTTGAATATGGCCCATAGGTCAACAAGACTGATGACACCGCCTGCCTTCTTGAGGACACCACGAGAGTCATCAGTCAGAAACTCGGCTACTGTCCGGGCAAGCTCAGATAAGTATAGTGACTCCGATGTTCCTGCGATATCCTTCGTCGTGACTAGTCCTAGTTGGGTCGCAACATTGGTTGCCTCGGTCGAAGTTCCGTTGACTTGTCGTGAAAAGCGTTCGGCAAGATTGACTATTTCCTTAGCTGAGTTCATTAAAGTTTCTAGATCTTCGAATGCATTGCCGATAGTGATCTCATTGTTTTTACGCATGGCAAGACCTCGTTGTTCGAGTGCTGCTATACCAACAGATTTTACTCTATTGCCTGAACTTCCCGATGGGCCGCCCGTGCTTGGCACACTAGAGTTCCCAGTAGTTGGTATTGGCGGTGCTCCACTGAGAAGCCATTTCCGTTGTTGTATAGAATTTTTGAGTCTCTCGTAAAACACTTTTTCTCCTCCTCCACGAAAGGACACCTTGATGGGTTCGTAGGCATCCGGGATTGCCTTTGCTGGGAGAGTTGGTCCTGGGGACTCAGTACGAGTAGATCCTAACTCTTGGGGTAAATTCTGTGAAAGTAATGGTGCACCGCATATCTCACACGCCATAAGTGAAGGGTGATTTGCGAAGGTGCATCTAGGGCAGTTAAACGTAGCCCCAGCGGTTGAGCTGGAGCTTGTGACCGGTGGCTGTTCTGACACTGGAGTAGGCGACGAGAACGTGTTACGTTGAACTGTATTAGAGATAGCTGCTTTCAGCACGTGACCTAATGAAGGTGGGATGCCACAGGCCAGACATGGAGGCAACGGTGTATGCTCGTTGGCGAGAGTCGGATCAAAGTTGGATGGAATGGGATTCGAGAAACTGCAGATAGTGCAGACCCAGGTGGCGGCAGTTGCAACGACTGGAGTCGTCCGTGGATTCCCAGTAGCTGGGGGCTGTGCCCCAGATCGATTCAATGGTGAAGAACTAGCCGAGTAGTTTTGTAGTACGGACGCCCGCGATGGAGGTTTGGGAAAGATAGTGACTTTTGGAGAAGATTTAAGAAAACCGTTCTGTTGATATGTCAGCATGTAGTTTATGGTATACAGGGTAGGACAAAGGTAGCCAGCCATACATATAGTTCATATTTCTCTACCTCTTTTAGATCGAGAAATATAGAAAACTTGCGAGGTGCCTCTTTGTCAACATAGCAGATTCGATGAGATGTCAAATACACTTGTCCATTTTGCTGGTTGGGTAACTTGTATTTCCTGCAAGAGTAAGTGTCATGTCTTTTATCATGTGATGTGTTATTGAACATACCCTTCATAAAGCCCTACGTTGTCCTGGACGAAGAGAAGGACTTCATCTGTAAGATAGGCCGGACGTAGGGCCGTAGTAAGATCGAGTTGTTTTAGAAACATTCGTCATATCGGTTGGACAGCATAAGATAGAGATAGAGCAAAGAGCTTAGATCTAGTCACAGAGCGACGGATCATGAACGCGACGTCTTGTCTCGTCAAAATGTCGAGATAGCGCTCTGCTTACAGCAGGCAAACGATCGTCTGTCCAACGTGTTTAGGTTTGCGCTATAAATGGTGAGTAATTCCTCGCATTACGGAAATAACAAGATAGAAAATGCAGATCACAAGAGTGAATATAAAATCACAGCTTTGTGTTTACCTTGTAAGTATCGTCTCTCATATAATATTGCGTGCAACTGAATGTTCCCCGCTATCTTTCCTGGTCGAGCTTTTACTCAATCACTACAATCACAATTGCAAATAGCTCCAGCTTGTGACGTATATGTGTACCTAGATTGGCAGCCCAATCTGGTCACGTGACTATGATGAATCCAGGCTACTGAAAGTGGATCCCATATTTGTACTATGGGAAAGCCAGATAATGGCTCGCGTAAGCCACACAGTTAACAGTGAATATATATATATATATTGACACTGTATATTCATATCCCAATAGCAAATTAGGCCGCAAAAAGTCAGTTGACAAAGCCACAAATTTCGTATCGAGCATTTCCGTAATATTCCTCCTCCTCTTCTACACATTATCCAGATCGTCGATATTTTCATCATCGCCTAGGCTCGACCCAAATCGAAGTTTACTTGTTAGCTTATTTAGTGAAGATTCTTAGATTTCGATAGTGATTCTCCTGATTTTTTTTAATTTCCCACCAACTAATCATCCAGCTCTTATCGTCGCGATGATTCCAGGCTCTTGGTCATCAGACGCTCCATCGTCTGCCTATGGGTATCAACGTATGTCACAACCATCACGTACTCTCTCATTTCCAAATTACTGACAAATTCTCTAGATTCCGCCTATACGCCCGTGCAAGTAAGGCAGTCATTTGTACCCTCCCAAGTCGCCTACCACGCATTCTCAGCACCTATTATTCCTCAATCCGTACCAGAACAACAACAACAACAACAACAACAACCATCTCGAGTTCAAGAATGGCCCCAGGATGTCCGTGATTACGTTCAAAGAACCTTCTTAGCTGAAAATAACCCGGATTCATCAATCCAAAAATCCGAGATTGAAGGCCGTCTGAAGGCCATTATCGCTGCCGCTAGAAACAGCGGTTCACTACTCACAATTGATTGGAAGACAATGGCATTACCACAACAGATGATTAAAGAAGATCGCTTGAAGGCTGAACAAGCTATGTACTATGCTTCACCATATGCTGCATACGTGCCTCCACCTCCGCCCCCTCTCCCCGCTACCTTGGCAACTACACCCAAGCGCAAACACAGTGAAGAGGGTGCCAAATGGCGTACACCTGCCGCAGAGTCGAACAAGACTTTGAAGTCTCGCATCACCAAGGAGAGAAGCGTGTTCATGCAGAGGAGACTACAAAGTTAAGTAAGTTGCAAAAGCAGTTGGAGAAGGAGAAGCGTGCGCGTCGCTTCGAGTTGAATTCACAGCCAAGACGCTCACCAACTCCTCCTCCTTCCGACGGCCCTGTTGTTGGTACCTGTGAGGATCTCGAGAAGAGATATCTTCGCTTAACTGCGCCCCCAGTCGCCTCAAAGGTTCGCCCTGAACGCGTTCTGCGGAAGACTCTCGAGCTACTCAAACAAAAGTGGCGTTCAGAGGGTAACTACAATTACATGTGTGATCAGCTCAAATCTCTCCGTCAGGATTTAACAGTCCAACGTGTGAAGAACGAGTTCACTGTGTCTGTGTACGAGATACATGCACGGATTGCCCTTGAAAAAGGAGATCTTGGTGAGTATAACCAATGCCAGACCCAGCTCAAGTCGCTGTATGCATCTGGCATCGAGGGCAATCCACAGGAGTTCCGCGCATACCGAATCCTGTACTTCATCCACACTGCCAACCGTACTGGCCTCAATGAAACGATTGCTGCACTAACCCCACAGGACAAACTATCTCTTCCGGTCAAACACGCTCTTGAGGTGCGTTCGGCTTTGGCACTGGGAAACTTCCATACATTCTTCCGGCTATATCTTGATACTCCAAACATGGGAGGCTACTTGATGGATATGTTTGTTGGAAGAGAACGCCTTGCTGCTTTGTGCATGATTTGTAAAGCGTAAGTGCATCGTATTTGATTTGTAAACTATCGCATTGGACATTGGTGCTAATAATCTCAATCAATAGGTATAAACCCAGTGTTAAGATCCGATTCATCACCGAAGAGCTTGGTTTCGAATCCGACTCCGATGCGTGTCAGTTCATCATAAACCACCATGGTGAACATCTTCTAGATGGTTCGTCGCAAAACGACATATACTTCCTTTCTGGAAAGGCTGGCACTCTTTTCCAAGATGCTAAATCTGCTGCTTTCCGCTCAGTTGACATCAAGGGCCAGATTTGAGCATGGTGTTTCGTTGTTCATAAAGAAGCATCTATGTGGCGAGATGATGTTGTATCATCTCAGCTACTGATACGACTCAATATGTTAAGTGATGTGCTTTTCTCACTTCACAATCGGGCGATTTACATGTTTTGTGTCCCGCAAGTATTCGACCTCATCTTTTTCTTTTCTATCCATTCTAGTTGCACTAGCGTTGGTGTTTGGAGTCCCGTTGGTCCTTTTATTCTACATCTCTGCCCTTTCTTGTTATCCTCCATATCGTCCGATTTCCATTACGTTCCCCAATACATCGAAACAAGCAATCTCACTAAGATACTCACCAAGTACTAGTCCCGATGGTACATACACCCTTCTTGTTGGTAGCTTAGCAAGTAAACACATCTAGCCGAAACCGACAGTCAGTCTCAAAGACTTTTACACGGCTGACACGATTGTTTCGTGAACGCGCATGAGATCGCCCACAGTTTTTTTAACACCGTCCCAATTAACAACAAGCGTATACGTATACCGTATGAAGTCGTCTTGCTTATCAGCAAACCGAAAGTGGCGATCATTGGAATTCCCATAGATGAGGTGGCACCTCGCAGCATTTGATCTATTGAAGGCATGCGCATCCGGTTCCAGACCAAGAGCTATCATAGTTCAAATATAGTATGTGGCAATATTCTCTTTAGGCGCACATTCCGCTAGATATGAGCGTTAAGAAGTTAAGAGACATCGGCATCAGTGGCAATTTGATTTTTGTAGGCGGTTCTACATGTTGGCTCAAGAACAATTTTGGCGTTTTGGAGTATGGTATTGCATTTTACCATGGAGTTAGGCGACCCGATGATACCTGGAGTGTCTTGCTAATAGTAACCTGGCTTTTGATTTTGCGAGTTGTCCAAAAGTTTTCTAGGCTGGGAGGTCAACCGTTGGTATAGTTTTTACGTTTTTAGTTACAATACAATCCTTATTCATAAATTCTGTTGCTGTTCATTGCCCTCACTCCAAAACGTATATCAGATACAACACATGTTTACGTTGTGAACAAATCAAGCAGTACCGTCATGCCCTTACTTAGAACAACAGAGCCAGGAATCATGATCTACTCGACGCTGACATGGATGACATACAAACCAAGGCTTAGGGATGACTCGATTGCTACTCTTTTTAATTGTAATATCAAGATATTCTTGGGGCTGACATGGACCCATGGGAAGCCCTCTATGACATGCCGCCCTGTTCAATAAGGTCAAATATATAATCCCGGTGATCCAATGGGCAAGTAAAGCAATATGTATTGTCATTATCAGTCAGCAAACTACAAATGACAACAATCATACATGACAATGCTCGTGAAATCTTGCCAAACTTGACTGTTTTTTTGAGACGAGGCGACGTGACCAATATGCCGGGCTCAAGGTGGTAGTAGTGCTTACGGCAGTAAGTTGCCCCGAAACTTTAACAAGAACACACAAAAAAAAGAAGAAAAAAGTAGAAGAAGGGGCTGCATGGATTAATGTTTCAGTTTTCTAGATATACTTCGGTAGATTTGTTGGTAGAACACGAACACGCGATACTTTCCATTATAGAAGACAGGCATAAGGAGATTAGCGAGTGGCCATCAGTAACGCTTAATCAGAAATAAAGCATGTGATGTGCGTGTAAGTGAATAGTCATTTCTATTTGTAGTGTAAGTGGAATATATTGTTTGCAATATCATGTCATCACATGTTCTTAGTAAATATGTGGTTCTGTAGAAAGTTTTGGCATGGAGAAGCTACCTACAAATCAGTCAAGGCAACTATATACATATTAGTATAATAAAGATGATATAGAAAATACCCCCATTGACACTAGTCTGCCTATAATTTATCTAGCTATTTTATGCCTCGTAGCCTGTTGGTGTTTGCCTAGGTCCTGTTTAATGCATTAGAATGCATGGATGAGGGCAACGCCTAGTAAAGCGATAATCCAAGTGTACGGTATGGGTTCTTTAGCAAAATTTATATTAGCATCGAATGATAACAACAGCGGATCGGCCATTAGAGCAGATAGAAAGAGAACAGGTATAGTTGTAAGACTTTAGAGTATATGGATGTATGTATATATCTACCAACATATGTAGCTATATACATGTACGTGCAAGTTGGAGTAAAAGGGCTAGTATTGTCCTTTGAATACCACCCATGATATGCGGAATGCGGACAATACGATGATGCGTTTAGCTGTTTCATCTGTAGCTTGGATATCTGCATATCCATGTCTATAATGCTGGAATAGCGACGAAATCCATCTTACATACAGCTAGATTACATGCAAGTAATCTCATTCATACATATATAGTGATAGGAACTAAACCATCCAAGCACTGGATATTCAAGTGATGGCTACAGAAACACTGACATGGTAAAACTGCTATGACATTGAAACTAGACTGTGCGCACGATAATAAATAGGAAAGATAAAAAAAAGCCACGGAAAAAACAATGTTCTGTAAGCGAATAATGCTTGAAAGTAACCAAAGGTAAGTGATATAGCCGTTGATTATGTTTCTACATATCCCCCCACGCAGAAAGAAAAGAAAAGAAAGGCAAGAATACTAGTACCCTGACTGTCTTTATTCATGCAAAGAATGTTCTAGGCCCTAAAGAAGAGAGTTTCTAAGATATAGCATTGACTTTGTTTTCGAGGACTTTTTTTACCTTTTTTTTCGTTGGAGTTGTTCTGCATCGCCACGATCTCAGGGTCAACAACTTGTAGCAGAATCTATAGCTCTTAAGCATTTTAGCTAGTTCTGGCACAGCAAAAAAGAGGGGTTTAACTCACTCTATATCTGATATGCTATTAGTTAGCAGTAGTAAAAATTAGAAAAGAGGGCTTGCTAGTCACTGATATCATTCCGTCATGACTGAAGTGCACGGTTTGGAGCATACACATAAGTCCAAGCTTCGAGGGAATTGTCTTTGAGTTTTTAAGAGATGCCATTTCTTGTAGGAACCTTTAACAAGCCTGTTCCTATGACATGTGAAGTTCTAGTGCAACAGTAGGCTTTTTTTTTTTTTTTTTTTTTTGGGTGTAAGAAGATAAAGTATGATTGGAATGATCGCCAATCATAAAACATGGCTGTGCCGTTTTTTTTCTTATATATGTAGGTTATTGGGCTTTATATTGAAGAATGCTGAAAAAAAGACATGAACAATCATGTCGATCACCTCTTTTGACAATACACTTGGCAACCATCTCGGAAGATAGAGAGGGACATGGAAGTATCCGGTTTTAGAATTGAGTTGAGCTTACTATTGCGATATGGAGATTGCACATACACAAAAGTCAACATAGTGATGACAACAAGCTACCATCTATTGACTATTTTTGATGCTTATGCTGATTCAGTCTTGAGTATTCTACAACATCAACGGCACAATCGATCTTGCTCCCCTGACGCTATGTCTGCACTGAGTGTACTGCGCCACGGAAATCCTATCTTGCTTTTTTCCAGTATAGTGCATCTATGTACAATAGTTAGGGTTCTTTGCTGAATTTAATGATAACTTTTGATTTCTTTCGAGACAATAAACAGCGAGGAAAGACAGTATCTGATCCAGATGAATCAACGCAGCAAGCAAGGCGGTCAAAAACGGCAATAAAGTTAATTGGAAAGCATGACAAAGGGATCGTGCGGGGTAAAGAAATCAATGGATTGAAATATATTCAATAGTTAGAAGTGGCATAATTACTAGCAAGACTGACTTGGGTTCTCAATTGTATATTTTCGTATGTTTTGGCTAACTAACCATGCAGTTAGTGGTATATTGATTTTATTACATAAGGCAAGCTATCCTAGGCCTTTGATATACATGGAATTCTAGTCTTGATATAGAGACTTATTGCTATAGTTATGGCCAACATTCACTAATATTGAGATTGACAAAAAATTAATGATACATACCATGTATATTTGCAGATGACATACAGATATCTGTACATCATATTGTCTCAAGTAGCTTGATAACCGGATCCTAAAACATGTACCCCACCATGCCATCAGCTAACACAGATATTAGAGCATATAACTCATTAGTTAGGGATATATATGCACACAAAACTTCTAGTCTTTCCATGGTTTATCTTTGTTACGGTAAGACGTAAATGTCCCATTTCAATCCTGCGAGTTCTTCGGGCACAAATAGTAAAAAACTGCGCATATTGAGAAAGCCACGCTATTTTTGTCCACCTCAGTACAAGAGCATACGACTATATGTAGAAAAATCGATATAAATGTAAATGTAAATTCAAGTTAATTCTCATGATGGTGGCTATTTATTTTGTAAGCAAAGCTACAAAAACTATGGCTTTTTGAGAAATCATATGTATCTCTAACCATTTGTAATCAAATTGTGTTCCTGATCGTCGCCAGATGGTGTCTGCCATAGTTTTCTCATAGAACATCCCCAACTTCCATTCTTCTATCTTACTGTTAGTTAGCAGGTAAGCTGCATGCCTGGAGAAAGTTCCTTCTGAAATCCCTATTCCTTTGGGTATCATATAAAATACATAGTAGAAAGTCAACCCTAAGTTCATCACTGGCTTTTCTAGACCCCAGTACCATGTTGACATAGGCCACTATTCTACTCAATCTTGTATTATGTACTTGTATATAAACTACAGACGTTGGATACGACTACAAGGGATATGCAAAAAGAAGCTTTTTTATGAAAGTTCTAGTTGAAAGTTGGGATTTCTAGCAATAGATGACTGAGGGATTTTGATGCTACCCTCTTCTGATCTCTTAATCAGGTACCTGGCTAGAGCTGATCATTGATTATTTGGATATGTACGTATGTGTGTATGTATATATGCACACCTGTAGTGTCAGTTACAGCAACCACAGTGGTTTCTCTAATAATAACTGATATCGTATATATCTATCACTAGTACTTACTTACTTTGTAGGGGGATAACGTATCTTGTATTCACATAGAGGCGTAGCGTGTAAGGCCATTGGATACTTGTGTAGTGCATATACGTAGTACCCATGGATACTATTTGTATTGTGCTACGTTGCTGTGTGGCTTGAAGTGATGATCGGTGTGGCTAATAGTCAAAGCTTCTATACAGCCTGTAGCTATAGTTGTAAGGTATGTGCATTCATACTTTATCTAATTCTTGGATCGATGAACAATCTTTCTTTTCACTGCATGTTTGGCTTTACTATGCCTGTTATCTTGTCGGACTTGAAGCGACTCTGCACTTACTCGGTAAACAAGACTTTGCTGCATCTCATCCACGCATCAGATTTTACGGACAAACCCTATAAGCTAGTTGTATGAGATATGACAATAAAATCTTGGTAGGACAACATGGAAAGCGGAAGGGGTTCGCCATGCTTGGAAGAAAAGGTAAAAGAAAAGAAAAGAAAAGACAAGATAAAAGTACAAAATAAAGTAGAGCTTCTAAAGGAGATCCTCGTTGAGAATCGCCCTAGCTTCCATGCGACCATCAACGACTTCTTCCTCCTAGTTGTATCAAGCCCCTACATGAGCTCAATCATGCCATTGACTTTGACGTGCCATCTACCTTCCCTAAAGCCTCGCTTACCTTGTACCTACATACATCCCTTCATGAGTCTTCCTTCCCTGTATCAGTTTCTACATAGTACAACCACTAAACTGAACAAGCCCAAATCAACTGCTTAGGTTTAGGCTACTCTACTGCTCTTTTTTGTGTCTTGTTGCAATTCACTTAAAGAAAGAACTTAGAGAAGGTATATAAAGTACAGAGATGTAGATACATATTAGATTATCTTACCGTGGTGGCAATTTGCCTGAATATGACAATATGGTAATGTCGTCAAAGCACACTTAATGTTGGTTTGTTTTCCACAGTAAGTCGTCTTTAATCACTATGTACATAGAGCCTTGATGCTTTGAAATACATAGCAAAGATAGATGCCGGCTAGAAAAAAAGAAGAAAACAGAATATTTTCCTGCTGGCCCTTTTGAACGATAGCCTCAATGACTACGCCATTTCATTCAGCCTCGCTCCAAACCTCCTTATGCACTTGCTTGGCCAAGTTGAGATCTTGCTCGCTTTGGTCACTGTTGCTTGGGGCCTCTTGACTTTATAGCCAGCATAGCACTTTGGTTTCCGATTAGTCCGTGCTGAAATAGGTCTTTGACTAAAGCTCAGCGTAGCGGTACATGTTTTCAAGGGCATCTATGACATATGGGCGAAGTACTCTGTACATACATACATGGTATCTTAATTTATCCTACAGATATATACTGCCTTTTACTGACTAACACACAATGTATGGCTGTTTGTAAAGCCTGGAGACAAAGCCAAATTCGTTGCCCTGCTCGGTACAACAAAACTAACATCCTAGTTGGCAACCCAGCAAGCCTCAACTCGACGGTTTTTTTTTTTTTTTCTCTGGTCTGGCTCGATGCTACTAGACGTCTTTGTGTGCTTTTGTCTGTGCTTATAAAACATTGCGATAGAAAGAATCGACTTGATCGTACTAAAATCCTGAATTTTTAGATGTCTTCCTAGTGCATGTAGTCATCGCTTTTTTATTATATTTTATCACAACTTGCCTTTGTAGGTTACCTTTTTTCTTTCCTTTTTTCGACTGGCTTTTAGTGCTCTGGCTCCCTCCCACTGAATTGGATCACATTCCTCTTGCCTCCCAATTCTTCTTTTTCCTCTTCTTTGCTCTTGCGAGGGGTTCTTTTTTCTTCTGTTTTTTAACATAATACTATGTATTTATCCAGTCGTGATTCTTTCTTCTTCTCTTTCTCCCATATTTTGGTATTTTCACCACTTGGCTGGTGTTTCTAACGCACTGGACTCTTTATTTTCTTTTTTAAATTGATTTCTACCACTACATATATATTAGAGTGCTGGCCTCAAAAAGAAGGAAAATCTGCATTTTTTTCGCATAACGTCCAAGTTTCGCCTACGTTTGTGACCTTAACTGTAGTATAAGTAACTGCAGTTCTGGTTGTTTCCTCTCCAATCACACTTAACGCCGTATCGCAACCACATAATTTGAAGAAAACCCCGAATAATAATTAAAAGAAAACTCTGTTCTCCCACAACTACAAATTCAACCTATTTTTCATCATCGCCATCGCCATTTTTTATTCGGAGTCGTGGTGCACACGATAAAAAATACAACTAAAAATACAACGCCTTACTCGATCTAGCTTGACTTTGAATCCCCGAAACCCCGCTACCCACTGCGAATTCGAATTCGTTATCCAAGCCTCAATCGCTGCTACTATTTCCGTTGCTTGTGTGAACGACCAAATCGTCGAAGCGGAGCCAAGAATCTGCATAAACCAAGTTCCAACACCTTCGATTTTCACACCTCATTTTCTCATTCTTTCTTCTTATTCCAGTCGATATCGCAATTCGCCAATTCTATCACTGATACACAAATCGCGGGGATATCTACCCTATCTGCCACCACTCCCTGATCTCTCTCTTGCTGTGTCTTCATTGCCAAATCGCACAGCTACTCTCTCCTACTGACTGATCGACCGGAATCGTCCTACGAAACGCCCACCGCAAGTGAAGAGAGCGCTACTCGATCCCGACACTACATACATTGTCACCTCTCGGAGATATTCTCTTCGTTGCCTGGAAATAAAGAAAATTTCCTATCCTACCTCGTCTGCTACATCCGCCTCGGCAATTCTAGTCGTTGTCCGCTGTAGTGTCTTTCGACTTGATCTTCTAGTGTCATACAGCAGCCTCTTAGGAACACCGCAAAAATGAAGGTATGTCACACTCTTAGCTGATGCTCCATCCACTGTTCTTTACCACGATATCGTTATTCTTTGTGTTTCTGTCAAGTGAAACCCGGAATGCCATATACAATGGATGTCTACCATGGAAATTGATTCTTGCGCATCGTCGTCATCGTACTCTGGCTTTGGTAGTCCCTTCGTCACCTAAGCGTCAGTTGCACCAATCACAAGTCAGATCTTTGCGCCAGCTGCAATCCTCCCGTGGCAGGCCGTTGTAGACAGGCCGTTGTAGACCTTCTATTCAGCTTCTACTCTACCTAGTCGCCGGTCTCTGAAAGTAGAACACCCATATTTTTCTTTAGACGACAGGGCTTGCTTGTTGCTCTATACAAATAATGATCATCACAAGAGCCATTACGCGATGTGCACATGAGAATCGTTTCCCGGGGCTCAAGAAATCATCTTGGACAGACCACTGCAATCCTACAATGCGCCAAAGCTGTCGTTAAAGAAGTTTTGCAACCGAATCAGCTGTCTTTAAATACAATACCTCCCAGCACTATCTCTACGCGCTGCCATAATAGGCACTTTGCTGTCTATCTGGGGGCCAACCAGACCCACGCTCTACCCTCCATCGCCAGATTGTAGGAAGCAAATAATAATAGCCGCCGCTATTATTGCTATCCTCGTCAGCTGTATTTCTTATGACTAACTAATATTCACAATAACAGGCTCTCCGACGATCCATGAAGAGCGAAAAGGAAAAGACGCAGTCCACAATTGCGCCAAAGTCCGCACTTGCTATCGTACCCCCGAAAAAGGTAACACATCACATACACTATATGCACCCAGTTTTTCACATAATATTTTGGTCAAAGCGAGCTGCTAGCTATTTGCCTGGCTGGCCTTGAATTCGCTTTGCGATCCTTTTGTTGGTGCCGTCTGCATCAAAGAGATGACAAGCAAAGCCCCTCTTGCCATGATTTTTTTGCACTACATACACACATACATACCTCCAGCGGCGCCTTGCTTGTTTGGTAAAAGCAATTATATTCAAATATATGCCTTTGGGAGCCCAAACGCAACCTTGCAATGGCTAAAACCCGAGCGGCACGCTATCTGGGTCACCAACATGGGCATAACCCAGACAGCAAAAGACAGAATAGGGAAAATCCTAAATTTTCTACGGTAACAGCTGGCCAGCCCTTACCTTAGCCCTTCTATAGTCAGCCCATCTGCTGTTCCCATCTGTATTGAAGTTGCAGCGGGTGGCGTGGGGACTACTATATGTATAGAGCTATAGTGCTATATTGGTGTTATGCTGTTGTTATGCTAGGCTCCATAACTCACTCACCACCCATCCATCCTCCTCGGCTCAGTGCTTTGGCTCTCTCGCTTTCTCTCTATTTCCACCTACCCCCCATTGAATAGGAATAGTTTATACTTTTTTAATAGGCGAAAGGCCCCCCGTGCCGACCTTCCACGTTTTTCTCACAAACTTAATTACTGACTGACTTCTTTCTTTCTTCCCCTTCAGGTCATCAAGGCTCTCTACGACTACAACGCCAACTCCAGTCAAGAAGTCGGATTTTCTCGCGGAGATTTCTTTCACGTCATCGGACGCGAAAACGATACTGACTGGTACGAAGCTTGTAACCCTGCGATTCCTGACGCCCGAGGCCTCGTGCCAGTTTCCTTCTTCCAAACTCTCGGAAAGACAGAAGAACGCAATAGCGCAAACACAACGCCCTCCGAACCCGGCCGCTCCAGTATGCCCAAGAGTGAGTACGACTCCGGATACGGCGAATCAGCGCCATCTTCCGCTGGAATTGCTAGCCAGCGCCAGTCACGCGGCGGCAGCAGATCCGGTGCCATGGTCTACGGTATCGTCATGTACGATTTCAAGGCTGAGAGGGGTGATGAGCTAGAAGCCAAGGCTGGCGAGGCTATCATTGTGATTGCCCAGTCCGACCCTGAATGGTTCGTAGCCAAGCCTATCGGCCGTCTCGGTGGGCCTGGTTTGATCCCCGTGTCCTTTATCGAAATTCGGGACATGGCCACCAACACTCCTGTGCCAAACCCTCAGGACTCAATAAGAAGAGCCGGTATTCCTAGAGTCGAGGAGTGGAAGAAGATGGCTGCCGAATACAAGAACAGCAGTATCAGTCTGGGCAAGTTTGATACTGGCTCTGCCCCTTCCGGCAATCAGCCAACACAGCTAGAGCAAGGTATCGAGCGCATGAGCGTACAACAACAGCGGTTGAGCGGTCAAACTGCCAATGTAAGTACAAATAACCATATTTTGTATTTCCAACATAATATGTCTTTTTGCGACAAAGTTGCTAACCACCACCTTCCCAACGTAGTCTCCCAACCCGCAACAACACATGTCGCAACCTCCTCCAGCTTCGGCTAGCTACGGTGCCAAAGTATCATCTCAACTTGGCTCGCCCATCCAAGCCCGCATACCACGCTACTGCTTCGCCGACGAGAAATACTGGTTTGTCATCGAAGCTGTACTCGAAGATGGCCGTCGCTGGGAGCTGTCTAGATACTACGAAGACTTTTATGATTTCCAAATTGCGCTCCTGACCGAGTTCCCCGCCGAGGCTGGCAATGTCCAGGGCAAAAAGCGCACCCTACCATATATGCCAGGCCCTGTAAATTACGTCACCGATGCCATCACCGAGGGTCGTCTACACAATCTTGATTCCTACGTCAAGGAACTGTTGCAACAGCCCCCTTATATTTCACGATGCACTTTGGTGAATCAGTTCTTCGCGCCTCGCGAAGGTGATTACGAAGTCGACAATCAACCCGAAGAAGACTATCAACTGTCCAACGGCGCAGAAGCCGAAGCTCAGAATCAGAACGGTAACGGATACGGCTCAACTCCACGCCACATGTCTGCTGGTGATCCTCAAGGACAACAGCAACCTCCCATGTCTGCCAGCTTAGGCGGTGGTGGTGGTTCGGTATCAGCCATGAAGATCAAGGTGTCGTTCGACAATGATTTGATTGCACTACGTGTGCCAACGGATATCCAGTACATTACTTTGTACGATAAAATCCGCGAACGATTCAAGATTGCGCCACATGAGGATATGCAGATGTTTTACAAGGACGAGGCAACTGGTGATAAGCCTAGCCTACTCAGTAATAATGATCTTGATCGGGCGTTGGAACGTAACGAAAAGCTGCTTATCTATGTTGAGCGCGTCTAAAGCGACATATTAAATCTCTGTCATATTTTTCTTTCTTTTCTTCTCTATCTCTCTCCTATTTGTCTCACTGATTCCCCCTTTCATATCCTCTATCCTTCCTTTTTTTCTGTCTTCCTTTTTTCTTTTGAATAGTAGGTTTTCTTCTCTTGTCGATACTTTTTTTCCCCGATTGATGTCTTGACTAGGCATCCATGAATC